>QRFJ01000622.1:401403-468514 GCA_006176705.1 Cocos nucifera
CTTGGGAAGATGTGAGCATAGATTTTATTGTGGCTCTTCCAAGAACTCAGAGGGGAAAAGATGCCATTATGGTGGTCGTTGATCGGTTTTCTAAAATGGCTCATTTTATTCCATGTCACAAGATGGATGATGCATCTCATGTGGCTGATCTTTATTTCAAGGAGATCATTCGCCTTCATGGAGTACCAAAGACCATTGTATCTGATCGTGATTCTAAGTTTTTAAGTTATTTCTGGAAGACCTTATGGAGAATGCTTGGAACCAGACTTCTATTCAGCACCACTTGTCATCCTCAAACCGATGGCCAAACGGAAGTAACCAATCGCACTCTCACTACGTTACTTCGAGGAATGGTTAGTAAATCTCTAAAAGATTGGGATTTGAAGCTTGCACATGCTGAGTTCGCTTATAATCGATCACCGAGTTATACTACTGGTCGATCACCCTTCGAAGTTGTGTATGGAATCAATCCGCTCACACCGATTGATTTAATTCCTATTCCATCCAATTCACAAGTGAACTTTGATGGCAAAGAGAGAGCTGAATCAATGAAAAAACTCCATGAGCAGATTCGAAGCAAGATCGAGAAGGCTAACGAGTCTTATAGGAAGAAAGCTAATAAACATCGGAGGAAGGCTCATTTCCAACCAGGTGATCTTGTGTGGTTACACTTAAGGAAGGAAAGATTTCCTTCTCAGTGGAAGAATAAGCTTATGCCTAGAGCTGACGGTCCATTTGAAGTTCTCGAGAGAATTGGCGAAAATGCTTACAAGATTGATCTTCCTGGAGAATATGGAGTTTCGGCAACTTTTAATGTAGGTGATCTTTCTCCTTACTTGGAGGATGATGACTTGTCAGATTTGAGGACAAATCTCAAACAACCCGGGGGGAATGATGCGGGAGCATCCGAGACTACTGATCAATCCTTAAGTCCTGAGCAGATTCCTTCGGCAAAACAAACACTATCGGTACTTATTCATGCCAAGACTAACTTCGGTTACAACTTGCTTCGATGGGTTAAGGAATGATGATACCAATATCAAAATTCATTGCTGATCGATGATATATCAAAGGGGAGTTATTCAGGATAAGTTCCATAGTGATTTAATGCTCTTTGGAAGTAGATATTTGCTAGTTATTGTTGGTGGACGAATTTTGAAGGCTGAAGAGATAAGACTCCTAGTCCCCATGTCATTTATTGCATTCCCTAGTTCCTAGACCTTTAATGCTATTTCAGTTTTGTTTAGTCTTTAATGTTTGGATAGTTCCCATGTTGTTTTCAATTCTGAGTCTAATATCTATATAATGAGACATATTCTCATTTTGTAAGCAGATTGGTTAAATGAATGAAAATTCCTCTTTGTGAGTTGAATTATTATCTCGATTCTTTATCCAACGTCGTTGGTGGTGAATCAAACAGTTCTTTATCCTTGGTCGGTGGAATTTCCTTTAAGCCTTGGTGGTGAACTGCAACTATCTCGGTCCTTTATCCTTGGCTGGTGGCTTGTGCCTTTAGGCTTAGGTGATAAACCTTCCATATCCTCGAGTTACATACATCCCCACAAACACAGTGCCTCATCCACTTCCTCCCAGAATCCCTCACTCCACAGAGCTTATTTGTGGAAACTCAAAACACAAAAGTTGTATATCTACGAGTCCTTGATCTGTGACTTTTGGAATTGGGTCAATCCGACCTATATTGAGAAAGTTACGCCCATTTTTCCAAAATCACACAATCCTGAAATTTTCTGTTCGGAGTCACTCGCCCACGCACGCATCAAGCTGTGACATATAGACCTCCTCCTCAAGGAAACCATTAAGGAAGACAGTCTTTACATCCATTTTCCATATTTCATAGTCATGGTATGCTGCTATAGCAAGCATAATCTGAATAGATTTGAGCATGACAATAGGTGAAAATATTTCATCATAATCAATCCCCTATTTTTGACTAAAACCCTTAGCCACTAATCTGACTTTATAGGTTTCAATTTGACCATCAGCTCCAATCTTTTTCTTAAAAATCCATTTGCATCCAATAGGATTTATATCATCTATGCATCCACCAAAGTCCATACTTTGTCGGTGTGCATGGATTCTATTTCGGAGTGCATGGCAGCTAGCCATTTGTAAGTGTCTTTACTTTTGACTATTTCCGTATAGGTTAGAGGTTCGTCATTCTCAATTACTTGGGCTTCATTGTTCTTAATAATGAAACCATACCTCACAGGTATATTTTGTACTCTTTTAGACCTATGGATAGGAGTTATGTGTTCTGATTCTTTTATGTGATTATATGGTTGAAAAATTTCTATTTGTTTTTCTTGAACTTCACTAAGTTCAATATTTCCGCTGCTGCCCTTTTCTAGGATAATTTTTTTTTCCATGAAAGTGGCATGTCTACTTACAAATACCTTTTGTTCAGTAGGATGGTAGAATAAATATCCTATACTATTTCTATGATATCCTATAAATAGACATCTGTTTGATCTAGCATCAAGTTTATGTCCAAAATTTTTTTTGACATATACTGGACAACCCCATATCTTAAGATACTTAAGATTAGATTTCTTACTTCTCCATATGTCATATGGAGTACTAGATATAGATTTAGAAGGTACTCTATTCAAGATATATAATTGTAGTCTCCAGGGCATGACCCCATAGAAGGAAATAGAGTAATTCAGTGAAGCACATCATGGACCGTACCATATCTAATAAGGTATGATTTTTTCCTTTTGGCTACACCATTTAATTATGGTGTATAAGGAGGTGTCCATTCAGAGAGAATTCCTTTAACTTTAAGATAGTCAAGAAACTCACTAGATAAGTATTCTCCTCCCGATCAGATCGAAGGATTTTTATACATTATCCAATTTATTTTTCGACCATACTTTGATACTCTTTAAATTTATCAAAGGCTTCTGATTTGTGTTTCATAAGATACACATATCCAAACCTAGATAAATCATTAGTGAATGTAATAAAATAAGAGTATCCTCCTCTAGGTTGAGTTGTCATAGGACCACATACATCCATATGTACAAATCCTAATAACTCATTTGTCCTTTCTCTATGTCCACTAAATGGAATCTTGGTCATTTTACCCATGAGGCATGATTCACAAGTTCCCAATGATTCATAATTAAAGGGATCGAAGAACTTTTCTTTGTATAACTTGTTAATCCTAGCCTCACTAATATGACCTAATAGACAATGCCAAAGTAAAGTATTATTTATGTCATCTCTCTTACGTTTTTCATTTTTATTAATATGAAATATATTATCATCCAAACATAGAGTCAACAAACCATTGCTAAATATGCCAAAACAAATATTTTCATTAGAATATTTGATTGAGCAACCTTTGCTCGTTACTGAAGGAAAATCCTGATTTTTTGGGTCAGGTTCGTTTAGATCTGATTGGATCGAGAGACATATTTTAAAAATTCTTCTCTCATATGTAGATCAGATCTGACACTTTTCAGATCTGATTTATAATCTGATAATTAAGAAAAATAAAATAAAATAAATTTTAAATTAATTTTTACCTCGATCTTGGGTAATCTAGTTATCCGTTGATGATCCTGCGGAAGCTCTGAGGTTCTAGATCTAGCCACGCAAGTGCCTGGCCTCTATCGGTATTCACTCAGACTAGATCTGAAGATCTTCTCCTTCTCTTTTTTCTCCAAAAATTAGAATTGGATCTAATTTGAAGTATCTTCAAAACTTCTTCTGAAGATCGCCCGTCGTCTCTGTAGCAGTGCTGCCTTCTTCCTTTTTCGTCAGCCTTTCCTTGCCTGACTCGCACTAATCTGAAGGACCCAACTTTCTTGGGGGTGGAGAGGAGGGAGAGGGCTAGTTGGTGGCATGGAGAAGGGAGAGGGACAGCCTTGGGGCATGGCTTGGAAGAGAGGTTCTCAAAAGTGGGTGCAGATAGGATCCTTTTATAGACTTGCTGTGCCATGCAGTGCTGCATCACCCCGGCCAATCACGTTGCTTCGTGCAATCAGATCTAAATCTGATTGGTGGGATGACATCACCTGATCCAATCAGATAAGAGATCCATACATTCATTCTTAGATGGCATCTAAGATTGGTCAAAGTAGATACCGAAGGGCCACCTAAGTAGAAACCAAGAAGCAATCTGGAGTCCCATCGGTATGGGACTCCAGCATCCTTATCCATGGGCGCACGCCATCCTAGGCATGCACCCTCTTCTTTTCAATTTTCAGAGAGGGGACAAGCCCCTATCTGCTCTTCAAAAAGTGCATGACACATGGGCAGATGTCCAAGGCTCAAAGGTCAATGTTTGACCAAGTCAAAGTACAAGAATTAGTAGATGACGAAAAATGGCAGGTGTTATCTCAAATTTATCTCATAAATTAAGACAACCCTTTTCTAACTTGGACAAGCTCCAGCCAGACCAGGTAAAGGTACCTGAGTGAGCACAAATCCATTTGGTTCAGTCGAGTCAACTTTTATAATAAGAAAAAGTAGAACGTTAGGCTCAATCGTGTGCTAGCACAATTTCCTTGAACCTAATTGAATCTTATTCAAATCAATTGAACTGGGTTAGTCCAATTGATGATATCCAGATCCAAACCCTTGTTTGTGTGACCCAGTTAGGTTTAGTTCTGTATGGTAATGGGATATGTCATGATCTCCATCATCGACATCATCGAAATCTCTTTCGATGGATCAGAACTCTTCTGATTCAGACAACTTAGAATGATCGATCATCTAAACCATTCTAATTGCTCCCAAAATCCACCAGTGACACCTAGCAGCATATGGTGGCAAGCCATCAAAACTAAAAATGGACCTCTCGATGCAGCTACTTGTGTGATTAAGTTCTTCTATCTTAAGCCCCGATTAGATTAGGGTTAAGGTGAACTCATCAAACCCTAATTTCTATCATATGATTTAATCATTCGATTCAAGTCCGATGTGAAAACCTTAATAGAAACTCTTTCTATTATTTCACACTCTGTGCCATGGCCATGAGCTTATGGACTTGATCCTCATGATAATCATAGGGCTGCTCCTCATCCATCGAGGTAGATAGATTCCATCTTGGTGCAATCCAATTTCTACAATGAACATGCTATAGCCAACATACACCTCAGGGTTCCGAATGGCTAGGAGACCGAGTCATGGTGTAGTCAAACTATAACACCATCAAGGTGAACTGCCGATGCACCTCAGGTCAAAGAACCAGACACACCACTACAGCATCGAGTCAGTCATTGACGAGAAGGTAGACTTTCCTAATGACTACTCGAGGTGGTCACGCTCAGTGCCCTCGTTCTCTAACGAGTACCTATACTCTCGCTCTGGTGTCTCCACACCATAGACTCAAGACTCATCTACTAAAAGAAGCGATTGTACACCAACCTTCTGGATCAATCACCATCCTCATGATGATCCTATGGTCAGGAGCATTTTATGAGTTAATAAATGATTATTCATGTCTTAAATTTTCAACTCTTGAAAATATGAATTATCATTACCATTAACTCAAAGGATGTATCACAGACACTAAATACACATTATGTGATAGAAAATAACCCATTTTATTGATTTATAGTCAAAATTATAATTTTGCCCCTAGAAGTGTATTACAAGTGTCAGCCAATTCTGGCTTCTAGGGCACATATATCTAACAATCTTCCACTTGTCCTAAAGCCAATTGGCTACAAGTCTAAGTCCCATCTTCTCAAGGTGGGCTTCGATCTTCTGCTGGCCCAATGGCTTTGTAAGTGGGTCTGCCACATTATCTATGGAGTCGACTCTCTTGACCTCGACGTAATCTTTCTCGAGGTAATCGTGGATGAGGTGGTATCGCCGCTCAATGTGCTTGGATTTCTGGTGAGACCTTGGCTCCTTAGCAAGGGCTATGGCGCCATTGTTGTCGCAGTATAGAGGAATGGCATCTGATGGCATTACTCGATTTCCTGGCAAACTTCTTGTACCAGAATGCTTCTTCGCAGCTTCTGATGCAGCGATATATTCTGCTTCCATGGTGGAATCTGCTATCACTATTGTTTGGAACTCTTCCAGCTGACAGCTCCACCATTGCACACAAACAGACTCCCAGATGTCGACTTTCGATCATCTATATCGGACATGAAAGTCCGAGTCTGTGTATCCCCTGGACTTGGAGTTCTCCATTACCAAAGACCAACATCATATCCTTAGTTCTTCTCAAGTACTTAAGGATACATTTCACAGAAGTCCAGTGTTCTTCACCTGGATTTGACTGATATCTGCTTGTGACACTCACAGCATGGGCTATATCAGGTCGTGTACATAGCATGGCATACATGAGGCTCCCTATTGCAGAAGCATAAGGGATCTTGCTCATGCGTTCTATTTTCCTCAGGTGTGCTAGGGCACATCTTCTTGGAAAGATGAATACCATGTCTGAAGGGTATTAATCCCCTCTTAGAGTTTTCCATACTAAACCTCTTTAGTACTTCCTCTATGTACATCTTCTGTGAAAGTCCTAGCATCCTATTCGGTCTATCCCTATAGACCTTAATTCCTAGAATAAAGGATGCTTCACCTAGGTCTTTCATGGAGAATTCCTTGGACAACCACATTTTGACTGATGTCAACATGGGAATATCATTCCCAATAAGGAGGATGTCATCCACGTACAATACGAGGAAGACAACAGCGCTCCCACTGACCTTTTTGAAAACACATGGTTCCTCTTCATTTTTGATGAAACCAAACTTTTTGATCACATCATTGAAATGAGTGTTCCAGCTCCGAGATGCTTGCTTAAGTCCATATATGGACCTTTGCAGCTTGCAAACCTTGTGATCAGTATCACTGGATGTGAAACCTAGCGGCTGTTCCATATAGATATCTTCCTCAAGATATCCATTTAAGGAATGCCGTTTTCACGTCCATTTGCCATATTTCATAATCGAAAAATAGGCTGCAACAGCAAGCAATGTGCGGATGGATTTTAGCATAGCCACTGGGAAAAGGTATCCTGATAGTCAATGCCTTCGCGTTGACTATAACCTTTTGCCACTAGTCTAGCCTTGAATGTCTCCACATTTCCCATCTGCACCAATCTTTCTCTTGAAGATCCATTTACACCCAATAGGTACTATACCTTCTGGTGGATCTACCAAGGTCCAGACTTGGTTTGAGTGCATCGAGTCAATTTCTGACTGCATTGCCTCTAGCCATTTCTCGGAGTCGATATCTGATATCGCCTCGTTGTAGGTTTTGGGATCATCACCATGAGCACCATTACCTACGAGAGGAACATTTTCTCTACATCCTCTGAAATAATACCTAAGTATCTTTCAGGGGGATGGAAACTCTTTTCCGATCTACGAGGTGGAGGAGGTAGTGTTCTTATTGGCTCAACCTGATTTGGTTCCAATTGGTCCTTAGCTCGTTGCTACTTGTGAGACTTTCTCATCAAGCTTGAATCTGCTTTCCAATGCCGCTATCTTGAATAAACTATTTTTCAAGAAAGATGGCATGTCGACTCACAATCACATTGTGGTCTTCTGGAATGTAGAAATAGTATCCTAATGACTCTTTAGGATATCCTATGAATCGAGCTCTAAAGGACCTAAACTCTAACTTGTCCGCTTGTTGTCTTTTGACATGAGCCGGACAACCCCAAATTCTGAGATGACTCAGACTTGGTTTCTTACCGTATGCCATATCTCATACGGTGTGGTAGGAACGGTTTTAGAGGGAACCCTATTCAGTAGATAAATTGAAGTTAACAATGAAGTGTCCCCAAAGAAAATCAGGAAGGTCTGTGAAGCTCATCATGGATCGGAACCATATCCAATAGAGTCCGATTTCTCCATTCTGAAATCCCATTGAGTTGAGGTGTTCCTGGTGGAGTCCATTGAGAGACTATGCCATTTTCCTTTTAGAGATAGTCTAGGAATTTCCGGCTAAGGTATTCACCTCCTCGATCTGATCGAAGAACCTTAATGGGTTTTTCCAGTTTGTTTTTCTACTTCATGTCTGAATTCTTTGACTTTTCAAAAGCTTCAGACTTGTGTCTCATAAGATACACATACCCATACCTAGATACAGATCATCGGTAAAGGTAATGAAGTAGACAAAATTGCCTCTAGCCGGCACATCAAATGGGCCGCACACATCAGTATGTACTAGGGCAAGGAGATCTGTGGCCCTTTCCCCATGTCCAACAAAAGGGAGTTTAGTCATTTTGCCTTGAAGACAAGATTCACAAGTTGGATATGACTCGAAAGTCAATGGACTCAATAGCCCATTTTTCTCCAATTTGTTGATCCTATCTTCTGCTATATGACCTAATCTCAGGTGCCATAGATATCTATCATTTGGACTATCCCTAGGTCGTTTGGCATTCACGTTTTGCTCGATAGTTAAAAACAGGTACATCAATATGTAGCTGATAAAGATCCATTAATAAGGAAACCATTTGCAATTTTATTTCTTTCATAAAGAATGTTACAATGGTCCTTAAAGAAGGTAATCACATAGCCTTCTTGTGCTAAGCATGAAACAGAAATCAAATTCCTGCTAGCTGCAGGCACATAATAACAGTCTTTCAAAACTAAGTCTAAACCAGATGGTAATCGAAGAGGGTATGTTCCCACGGCTACTGCAGCAACTCTTGCTCCATTACCGATGCGTAGGATCATGTCTCCATCCCTCAGCCTCCTGCTATCCTCAAGACCCTGCATAGGAAGTGCACAGATGAGCACTAGAACCAGAGTCAAGCACCCAACTGGATGCAGAAGAAATCCGTAAGGTTAGACTCAATAACGAGCATACCTCCAGAAGGACCTTCCTTCTTGTTCTTCAGGGTGGCCAGGTAAGTAGGGCAGTTCCGCTTCCAATGGCCGTCGCTGTTGCAATGGAAACACTTTTCCTTTGCATCGGCCTTCTTCTTCGGCTTCTGCCTTCTTCTTCTTTGATCCTTCCACCTTTTGCTTTTTCACAGACTTCTTTTTCTTTCCATAAGACTTTCTTTTGGAAGAAGTCCGTTCCATAGCAAGAACTGAGCCTTTAGAACCTTTCATAGAAAGCTCAGCGGTAACCAGCATATTCATTAATTCGGCCAAGGAATTTTGAAGTTTATGCATGTGGTAATTCATGATGAATTGCCCATATGCATCAGTCAAGGATTGCAGAATAATATCATTCTGCAGATCCAAGTCCAACTTCACACCGAGCTTCTCAAGCTCTTCCATGTCCTTGATCATCATCAGACAGTGATCTTGGACTGACTGCCCATCTTAGCCTGCATCAGCATCTTAGCCTTAAAAAGTCATTTGATACTTTGGCTGCGCGACTCTGTTCACCAAACATCTCCTGTAGGTGAGCCAACATTTGGCGAGCAGTCCCGATATCTTCATGTTGGCGCTGGAGCTCATCAGACATCGAGCCCAACATGTAATATCTGGCCTTATTATCTTCGTCTAATCCATTTTTCCAGAGACGCTCTCTGTTCAGTGGATGGACGAGCTGGTAAGGTGGGAGGGTCCTGGTCCAATACATGGTTAACTTCTCAAAACCCAAAATAATTTTGTAGTTCCTGAGCCAATCTTTATAATTTGGTCCGTCAGTCTATGTGTGTCCAGGATACGTGCCAATGGGTTGGACGCAGACATTTTTCCTATAGAGAGTCAAAGATTCTAGTTAGATATACTGTAATTTTGACTTGACCAATTTGTTTAGAAAATTTTATTTTTAAATAAATTAGCTCCCACTATTTTCTCGGATCCCTACACTTTCCTCTGTAGAGATGCGAAAAATCTCCATGATTAATGATTTCTAGTGGGTGGTGCGGTCTCTCACCAACTGACTCATCACCTCACCTAACAGTTATTGGTGATGGGTTAGCCAATGAGTGAACAACTCTTGTTCAATGATTCTCTAATCATGGTGCACCCAAACTTGGTCTCTAATTCATGAATCTCACCGTATCCGGAATATTGATCCACTCCTTAGTTAAGTCAGACCCACCATTTGCACAGACTGGGTTCCTAATTGAGTCTCTCACCGTATCCGAAATATTGAGCCCAACTCATCCTCCAGCCCATAGCATCCAATGCCTAATAGACATGGTTGCATCTTCCCGGTGCAACTGAGCCACTGTATCCAGCCGAGAACAATCAACCCGAAAAGGGCCCGCACATCTACAATGGTGGAAGACCTCAGACTTAATCTTTTCTTAGGGAGAATTGATTCAGGTCTCATTAAACTAGACTTGTCATAGTCATAACAATTATGACTAACCTAGTGGCATGGGTTAGCTCGGATTATTGACCACCTCAGATCAGAACTGTGTCAACAGATATGGCCAGGTAAGTGAGACCGGTGGAAGGGAATATGCCATTAACTCGTACAAGAATGCATTCAGGTCGAGTAGCTTCCAATTAAAAATCAGTCGGTCGTATGTGCCAAACTTACCTTAGACACCAAATTGTTGAGTCAGAACCAATTGGGTTAGCCTACAATCCAGACTCTAACCTCTGAGCCTAATTAGGTCTTGCTTGATCGATCACTCGACTCGATCTTGACCCAGACTTAATCCTATTAGGCTGGTCAATTTAAGCATTGTTGATCCCATCTAACCAACTCTTGATTCGGTTTGATCAACCGCTTAGACCTAATTGAGCTACCCAAGCCCGAACCCAGTATTTATGAATATGTCTTAGATCTAAAATTCTCAATTTTAGACCTAATTAATATTTCCATAAACTTAATTCTTAATTAAGTTAGGGTTCATAAACAAAATATGCACAATAAATCCTAGGGTTTCAGGATCTAGGGTTTTGCAGAAAGTAAGTTTTGGGTTTCTGATTAAGGACGAACACGCAGCACCCCTACACATCATAAGAACACCCCATCGAATGGAAGGAGAGGGGCCTTTAAACCCTTCTTCGTTCTTATGACCGGACGGCCAAGAGGAACGCCTTAATCAGGAAATACAACTAATCTACAAAAAGTAAATTTAGATCTATATCATATATCTCATATACAAAGATAGATCTAATCATGGCATATTTTGCATACATCTCATGTATCAATCATGCATATTTTTCAGATCTAAATTATCTCATAATAATCTAAAAAATTAGATTTAAATTTGATCTATCAAAATAAATTCTAATCTAGACAACTATTATGTAGAACTATTCTACAACTAGTCTAGACATGCATCTAATCATATCTCATATGAATAATTAAATTTTATTTTTATTTGCTATTTTTTAGATGTTATTATAATATTTATAATATCAAAAAATAAAAAATAAATAGATCTAAAAATTACTTTTAATCAAACAAAAATTATGATCAAACTAGACTACACATAGAACAATTCTATTCCTAGTCTAGTTATGTATCTCATACATATTAGATCTAAATTAATTTATTTTAATTTATTTTAATTTTTTAATTTTAGATCTAATCATATTTCATGTGATATCTAAAATCACTAATTAATCAGATTAAATCAGATCTAATTTAATAAGAACCTGGCTCTTATAAAAGTTGATGGAAAATCTTAATTTTCTGGGTCAGATTCGTTCAGATCTGATTGGATCGAGAGGCATATTTCAAAAATTCTCCTCTCATATCTAGATCAGATCTGACACTTTTCAAATCTAATTTATAATCTGATAATTAAAAAAATAAAATTAAATTAATTTTGAATTAATTTTTACCTTGACCTTGGGTAATCTGATTACCCATTGATGATCTTGCGGAAGCTCTGAGGTTCTGGATCTAGCCACGCAAGTGCCTGGCCTCTACCGATATCCATTCAAACTGGATCTAGAGATCTTTTTCTTTTCTTTCTTTTCTCCAAAAATTAGATCTAGACCTAATTTGGAGGATCTTCAAAACTTCTTCTGAAGATCGCCCGTTGTCTCTGCAGCAGTGCTGCCTTCTTCCTTTTTCGTCAGCCTTTTCTTGCCTGACTCGCACTAATATGAAGGACCTAACTTTCTTGGGCATGGAGAGAAGGGAGAGGGCTAGATGGTGGCATGGAGAAGGGAGAGAGAGAGCCTTGGGACATGGCTTGGAAGAGAGGTTCTCAAAGTGGGCGTAGATAGGGTCCTTTTATAGACTTGCTGCGCCATGCAGTGCTGCACCACCCCGGCCAATCACGTCGCTTTGTACAATCAGATCTAAATCTGATTGGTGGGCTGATATCACCTAATCCAATTAGATGAGAGATCCATAGATTCATTCTTAGATGGCATCTAAGATTGGTCAAAGTAGATACCCAAGGGCCACCTCAGTAGAAACCAAGAAGCAACCTGGAGTCCCATCCGTATGGGACTCCAGCATCCCTATCCATGGGCGCACGCCATCCTAGGTGTGCACCCCTTTCTTTTCAATTTCTAGAGAGGGGATAAGCCCCTATTTACTCTCTAATAAGTGCATGACACATGGGTTGATGTCCAAGGGTCAAATGTCAACGTTTGACCAAGTTAAATTACACGAATTAGCAGATGACGAAAAATGATAGGTGTTATCTCAAATTTATCTCATAAATTAAGACAACCCTTTTATAACTTGGACAAGCTCCAGCCAGATTAGGTAAAGGTATCTGAGTGAGTATAAACCCATTTGGCTTAGTCGAGACAACTTTTATGATAAGAAAAAGGAGAACATTAGGCTCAATCGTGTGCTAGCATGATTTCCTTGAACCTAATTGAATCTTATTCAAATCAATTGAACTGGGTTAGTCCAATTGATGATATCTAGATTCAAACCCTTGTTTGTGTGATCTAGTTAAGTTCAGTTCTATATGATAATGGGACATGTCATGATCTTCATCATCGACATCATCGAAACTCCTTTCGATGGATCAGAACTCTTTTGATTCAGACAACTTAGAATGATCGATCATCTAAATCATTCTAATTGCTCCCAAAATCCACCAGTGACACCTAGCAGCATATGGTGGCAACCCATCAAAACTAAAAATGAACCTCTCGGTGCAGCTACTTGTGTGATTAAGTTCTTCTATCTTGAGCCCCGATCAGATTAGGGTTAAGGTGAACTCATCAAATCCTAATTTCTATCATATGATTTAATCATTCGATTCAAGTCTGATGTGAAAACTTTAATAGAAACTCTTTCTATTATTTCACACTCTCTGCCATGGTCATAGGCTTATGGATTTGATTCTCATGATCATCATAGGGCTACTCCTCATCTACCGAGATAGATAGATTTCATCTTGGTGCAATCCAATTCCTACAATGAACATGCTAGAGCCAACATAGACCTCAGGGTTTCGAATGGCTAGGAGACTAAGTCATGGTGTAGTCAAACTATAACACCCTCAAGGTGAACTACCGATGCACCTCAGGTAAAAAAACCAAACACACCACTGCAGCATCGAGTCAGTCATCGATGAGAAGGTGACTTTCTTATGACTACTCGAGGTGGTCACACTCAATACCCTCGTTCTCTAACGAGTACCTGTACTCTCACTCTGGTGTTTCCACACCGTAGATTCAAGACTCATCTACTATAAAAAAGTGATTGTACACTAACCTTTCGGATCAATCACCATCCTCATGATGATCCTATGGTCAGGAGCATTTTATGAGTTAATAAATAAAAATTCATGTCCTAAATTTTCAACACTTGAAAATATGAATTATCATTACCATTAACTCAAGGAATGTATCACAGACACTAAATATACTTATGTGATAGAAAATAACCCATTTTATTATTTATAGTCAAAATTACAATTTTGCCCTTAAAAGTGTATTACAAGTGTCATCCAATTCTGGCTTTTAGGGCACACATTTCTAATAGTTACATTAAGACTATAACCTTATTTTAATAACAAGGGTATAGATATAATATTTCTAATGATCTTAGGTATATAATAACAATTTGTAAGCTCTAAGATCTTTTCATAAGGTAATTTTAATATATTTGTCCATACAACTTCTGCTTGGATAGACTCTCCTCCAACGCCATAGAGCTTGAAGTCACCTTTCTTCAAACTCTTAATTTTCTGTAGCCCCTATAAAGATTTACAGATACGAAAACCACAGCCAGTATCTAATATCCAAGAATTTGAAATCAAAGAATTTAGTGATAATATATTATATATCTCATACATACCTTTTGGTGCATTATTTGCACCAGACTTCACGATTGCAAGGTAAGCCTTGCAATTCCTCTTCCAATGACCTATTTTGCTGTAGTGAAAATAGGTCATTTGTTCAACCTTCTCTTTGAACCCTTTTTTCCTGCCTTCTTCTTGGAGATCCCTTCCACAAGAAGAAGAGGAGCCTTATCTTTCTTGATATGGCTTTCTGCTATCTTAAACATATTTAACAGCTCAGACAAGAAAAAATTTAATTTATTCATGTGATAGTTCACGATAAACTAAGAAAATAATTCTGGGAGTGATTGTAGGATCAAATCCTGACTTAACTCCCCATCTATAACAAAATCTAATTAACTTAATCGAGTGATGAGGTCAATTACCATCAAAACATGATTTTGTATGGATGTTCCTTCTATCATTCTTACATGAAATAATTGCTTAGATATCTCATATCTAGCAGTCCTACTATGCTCTCCATAAAACTCTTTTAGATTGAGCAATATGGATTGAGTGTCCATGCCATCATGCTGCCTCTGTAATTCATTATTCATAGAGGCAAGTATGATGCATTTGACAGTAAGGAAATCATTTTGCCACATCTTGTATGTGGACTTATCTTCATCTCTGGCATCATTTTCTAATGGCTTAGGATCAGGGGCATCAAGAATATAGGAGAGTTTTTCTTGACTGAGTACTATTTTTAGGTTTCTCAATCCAGTCAACATAATTTTGACCAGTCAATTTATTTGAATCCAAAATTGAATGCAATGAAAGTGAAGAAGCCATTTAATCTACATAATAAAGAACAATATATAAGCAAACAACTCATGATGACAAACATAATTAAATTAGGACTTTAATTTAATTATGTCTTCCACTATTTAATCAAAAAATCATAACCCTCTTATTGATTTTCTTAGTGAGAATAAGATCCTAATTTCTTATAAAAGGTCTTGTGGTTGCACAACAAACCTATTATAAGTTCAAAGGTAGGAAACTCTTTCCTATTGCATCTTATGCAACTCTCAAAAAACTTTTGCTTCTAAAACATTAATAGCCTTGTGTTAGCACAACAAACTTTAATATTTTAGTTTAAATAGAACCCTTCATTTTAATACAGTCAAAAATAAAATATGACTACTTTTGTGGTTACACAATAAAGCAGTATATTCAAAATGCTGTAAGCATCTCAATGCACTAGATTAATATTATATCATTCCCATGATAGTTCTTGTGGTTACGCAACAAAACTAATATGGTTCAAGATATAATAAGAACCTAGTATGAAGGAAGGCCTTAATGTAGTGAATATAATACTAAGCATTTCAATCTAGAATTAAATTAATCGAATCGACCAGATAAGTGGAAGAGAAGTGGGAGTCCCTCTATTGCTTTCCTTAGACATCAATAAATTGGCCAGGTCAGACAATAGAACCAATTAAAAGACCACATTCTTTTTACCAATCAAGAACCATTTATCCTAGATATCGATTGATCAATTAAACATCCTAACTGATATAGCTATAGATTAATTACACTACAACTTAATATAAATTTTTAAAGAGAGATTTTAAAGTTCTGGATGTACATTCTGATTTAAATCAAACTAAATGCCTAATAGCATCAATTATAATAAAATTTATATATATCTATTAACATGTATAATTATTTTAGGACAACCATCATTATATAGTGAATACTTTTCACTATATCAGGGCAACCTTTACATAATAATATATACAACATAATCTTATTATGATAAGTAAATGAATATGATCTCATCATATAAATAAAAATATGCTAAAAAATATTATATCATATTTTTTCATTTATGCCATTATACTATAAGCAAAGTATTATATGATTTAACCTAATAAGGCTTGCTCTGATACCACTGATGGGAATGGTGTACAGGGTGAAAGCATGGATTTTAAAGCAAAAATATGAAATCAAATAAACCAAATCTAAAACTTAGGACCACCTTATAAGCAATTAAATCATATAACATGCATTTGTAATATGAAAGAAAGTATTAGAATATACCTCTTATTACTAAACCCTAAATTGACCCTGATCATCGGTAGCAGTCCGTTAGGGGTTCCACCAGGTGCCCACGTGTTCATCTACCAACATTGATCTACATAGAGGCTTGATCAAGATACCAGCACCTCTGATTTATATAATTGGAGTTCTAATAATAAGAACTTTAATTAAAAAGGGCAAGACCTTCTTTAGCCTTTATGTCACCTTCCTTGCCTCTCCTTATCTCTCTTTCCTTTTTTTTTGTCTTCTTAATTTTCCTTCCTAATCTCTTAGTCTTAAGATGACTTCTTGTCCTTATAATGATAAGGTCTAGACAAGAGAAGGAAAGAAAGAAAATTAGATAAAAAGAAACTCTTGTAAGAAAGAAAGATAATTTTCACACACCCCCAGACTCATGGTGCGCAACCCTATTTATAATGTACATAGGGGTGCCAACTAAAATTCTCACACCCTTTTCTCATCAATTTCTTATGCTCCATCAGCCAATCTCATGCCTCATCAGTAAATAATGAGATATAGACTTAGTCTAAGAGGTGCCTTAAAGCAGAAGGACTCTTGGACTAATTCTACGTAAGTTTTTTACGAAGAGTCACAATATGTCATCTTTGGCACCACCCTTTTCATCCATTAGATTATATAAAAAAAGCCATCTAATGGCTCTAAAAGGGATGCCCATTCAGCAAGAAGGCATGGAGATAATCTTTGAATAGTCAAAGTCCCAAGAGACTTTGACTTGGTCCAAGAGGCATCAAGGAGGAGTAGGCGGCATAGAGTCTTGGGCGGCAAGGGATCTTGGGCGATAAAAAATCCCTTCTTAAAATAATAACAAAGTATTTCATCTATAGAAGGACTCTTCTGCACCCCATATCTGATGTTCATGCCAATATAAAAAATTACATGACATAACAAAATGAAAAAAGTCAAAGAAGGTAGGCACCAACTAATTCCATGTGCCAAAGAGTTCTTTACGCATGAAAGACTTTCCACACATTAGAGAGAGACTCTCTGACTCATGGGATTTAGGTATATGGTGCCCCAACTGAAGCCCAATCAATCTAGGTAAATCAAATTCAAGACCAAATCCTATTTGGCTCAAATCAGATCTAAATTAGCTCAAATCGGAAGTCGATTTGAATCCAACTCGAAACCAGGTGCTAGGGTTTGCTACATGTGCTAGCATGTTCATCTTGAAAATATGGTTTTATCCAATTAGACCCTTAATCAATTCTCTTTGTGTGTGACCCATTGGGTTCCACATCCAACCAGCAATGAGTCTAGGTGTGATTTGACCTAATCAGGTTAGAACTCAACCAAACCGATTTAGGTCAAAACTAGCCAACCCAATTTGACTTAATTTAGAACACTTTCTAATTTAATAATCAAATTAAAATTTTAATTTGATCAAACCCACAAGACATGATTGACGTCTAGCAACATATCATGACTACCTAGAAGATGTGAGAATTTTGATGGAAATATTAAAAATACCCTTCAATGAAAATTACCATGCAACTATATCCTTCAATCTCCCTGCATCCTGAATATGACTCCGGATATGGAAATATGTCAACCCCAATATCATATTCATTTCTCTTTTAATCTTATGATGATGATTCATTTATTAGAAATCATTTCTAATCTTTTCATCATGCTTTGATCAAATTCTTCCTGAATCATCATTTGATTGAAGCAAGTAGGATGCTATTTCCTCTTATCAAGAAAGATCGATTCCATGTTAACCTACTCACAACCTTCATATATAAAATTTACCATATCCAAATCATCCCATACATAACAGAGTCATGAATGAGTATGAACCAAAATATGAATTTATATATATAAGATTCTATGGTAGTTTCAGGACAAAGGATTACATGCACAAATTCCACTATGAGAGCTATCTATTAACATGTAGATAAGACTCCAAAGATATTCTCGAATTTAGATCAATTCAGTGAACTCATTCTCAAATGAGCACCCACATTCTTGTTTTAGTATCATACAGAAGTTATTGTGAGATCAATCACCCTCTCAATCGAGCATACAAAGAATATGCTAGTCTTATCGAAAAACATTGATCCCTAACTCAATGTCCCATCGACTAAAAATATTTAAATTAAGATTTTAAGATTTTAGATCTCACTAGTATGATCTCATCATAGTCCTAAAACCATAGCCCTAATTTATAGGGATCATCATAATCTTAAATAAGACACTGCATATGATGAAATAAATGCCTTTATTTATTAAAAATGTCATTACATGAGTTTGGAAGACAAAGAACATCCCACAAAAAAATTAATTGGCTTGAGGGCATATTCCTTTTAGAGACTGGGCTGGCTCAGTTTGGGGCTAGGATAAGAACTTATCCTATGCGGACAGAGCTACGTGGAGCATCTATTTAGGGCTAGGATAGGAACTTATCCTAGGGGTCTTAAGGCTTAGTTTGAAAGATTTTAAGAGGGCTAACTCATGTATGAGTCAGATTTAGATCCATGGGATGAGAGCATGGGAGACATGGGTGTACATGGACTTGGTGAGTGCTTTTATGGATTGGGTTAGCTAGGAGAGTTTTTGATCGGGCCTAATGGCTATGTATAAATACATAGGTTGTATTTAGTTTTCATGAGAGCAATCCATACAGATCTTTTCTCTCTCAATCTCTCTTCTCTTTTTTCTCTAGTATTGTTGCCCTAGGTCCTTGAAGAAGCTCTAGAGAGAGAGGGCGCCTCCATCAAACCCAAGGAGGGAGGCACCCTTGCATAGATCTAGGTGATGATCTATGGTATGTTGCCCATAAAGAACGTCAAAGATCTCTCCATATCCATGCTAAAGATCAGGGGCTTCCGCAACATGATATTAGGGCTTGTGATGTCAGGAGGATTGGTGTTCAAGCGGTATCATGGTTCCTTACAATTGGTATTGAAACTTGGTGATGCCTTGGTGATTGCACCAATATTTGGTATCAGATTCTGATGGTGCGTGGAAGAGAAGGAGAAGTCATACAAGATGAAATCAGAAATCTACACGAGTATTCCATGGTATATCTTAGATTTACCTTTGCTATTACTTTAGTTTGGCCAACCAGGAGTAGTAGATTGAAGGTGGAGGTTGAGAGGATTAATGGAAAGGATTTTTTCTAGGGTGGAAGGTTTGGGTGCATGATTTGCTAGTCGATCTTAGAGGAAAGGTCGAGATGTATGATGTGTGATAGACAGGGAGCGTTGGAGTGCTGTAGTAGCATTTTCCTAGAGATGTAGGGCTAAGAGGGACTTGGTGGTGCAGCAGTCGAGGAAGATATCTTCGTAGAAAGCATCAGGATTCTCTATGAAGATGGGCAGTGTGGGATAGTTGATGGTTGAAGAGAGGTTTTTCAAGAGGTAATGGTCGAAGAAAGACTGAAGAAGTGATTATACATCCTTCGATTGTAGGAAGACAAAAAAGTAGTCGGGGATGTATTCAGTGGTTCAACTAGAGCATGGATTTGTGGAGCCTTGGGGGTGATGGAGATGGATGATCCATGGAGGTTCAGTAAGTTAGGGTTGGGTGACTATAGAGTGGCACAGAGACGAGTCAAGGAGCACTGGAGTGCTGCAGTAGCAGTCGAGAGAGGTATCTTAGTAGAGAGTATCAAGAGCATCTTAGGAATACCTAGAGCAGTACTCAAAAAGAGTCAGGAGGTCTCAGGTATGTTAGATATGTGTGTCCTAGAAGCTAGAATTGGCTGACACTTGTAATACACTTCTAAGGACAAAATTATAATTTTGACTATAAATAATAAAATGAATTATTTTCTATCACGTATGTATATTTAGTGTCTGTGATACATCCTTTGAGTTAATGGTAATGATAATTCTTATTTTCAAGAGTTGAAAATTTAAGACAAGAATTTTCATTATTAACTCATAAAATGCTCCTGACCGTAAGATCATCATGAGGATGATGATTGATCCGAAAGGTTAGTATACAATCGCTTCTTTGTAGTAGATGAGTCTTAAGTCTACAGTGTAGAGACATCGGAGAGAGAGTACAGGTACTCATTAGAGAATGAAGGCAATGAGCGTGACCACCTCGAGTAGTCATAAGAAAGTCTACCTTCTCGTCGATGACTGACTCGATGCTACAGTGGTGTGTTTGGTTCTTTGACCTAAGGTGCATCGGTAGTTCACCTTGAGGGTGTTATAGTTTGACTACACCATGACTCGGTCTTCTAGCCATTCGGAACCTTGAGGTATATGTTGGCTATAGCATGTTCATTGTAGGAATTGGATTGCACCAAGATGGAATCTATCTACCTCAGTGGATGAGGAGCAGTCCTATGATGATCATGAGAATCAAGTCCATAAGCCCATGGCCATGGCAGAGAGTGTGAAATAATAGAAAGAGTCTCTATTAAGGTTTTCACAATCGGACTTGAATCGAATGATTAAATCATATGATAGAAATTAGGGTTTGACGAGTTCACCTTAACCCTAATTTGATTGGAGCTCAAGGTAGAAGAACTTAATCACACAAGTAGTTGCATCCAGAGGTTCATTTTTAGTTTTGATGGGTTGCCACCATATGCTGTTAATGTCACTGGTGGATTTTGGGAGCAACTAGAATGATTTAGATGATCGATCATTCTAAGTTGTCTGAATCAGAAGAGTTCTGATCCATCGAAAGGAGTTTCGATGATGTCAATGATGGAGATCATGACATATCCTATTACCATATAGAACTGAACCTAACTGGATCACATAAATAAGGGTTTGGATCTAGATATCATCAATTGGACTAACCCAGTTCAATTGATTTGAATAAGATTCAATTAGGTTCAAGAAAATCGTGCTAGTACATGATTGAGCCTAATATTCTTTTTTTTCTATCTTAAAAGTTGTCTTGACTGAGCCAAATGAGTTTGTGCTCACTCAAGTACCTTTTCCTGATCTGACTGGAGTTTGTCCAAGTCAGAAAAGAGTTGTCTTAATTTATGAGATAAATTTGAGACAACACCTACCATTTTCTATCACCTGCTAATTCTTGTACTTTGACTTGGTCAAATGTTGACCTTTGACCCTTGAACATCTACCCATGTGTCATGCACTTATTGGAGAGCAGATAGGGGCTTGTCCCCTCTCTAGAAATTGGAAAGAAGGGGGCACACGCCAAGGCGTGCACCCATGGATAGGGACACTGGAGTCCTATACGGATGGGACTCCAGGTTGCTTCTTGGTTTCTACTTAGGTGGCCCTTGGGTATCTACTTTGACCAGTGTTAGGCACCATCTAAGAATGAACCTGTGGGTCTCTCATCTGATTAGATCAAGTGATGTCATCCCACCAATCAGATTTAGATCTGATTGAACAAAGCAACATGATTGGCCAGGGTGATGCAGCACTGCATGGTGCAGCAGAGTCTATAAAAAGACCCTATCTACGCCCACTTTTGAGAACTCCTCTTCTAAGCCATGCCCTAAGGCTGCCCCTCTCCCTTCTTCATGCCACCATCTGGCCCTCTCTCTCCTCTCCATGCCCAAGAAAGTTGGGCCTTCAGATTAGTGCGAGTCAGGTAAGAAAAGGCTGACGAAAAAGGAAGAAGGCAGCACTACTGCAGAGACGACGGGCGATCTTCAGAAGAAGTTTTGAAGATCCTCCAAATTAGATCCTGATCTAATTTTTGAAGAAAAGAAAGAGAAGGAGAAGATCTCCAGATCCAGCTTGAGTGGATACCGATAGAGGCCAAATGCTTGCATGGCTAGATCGAGAACCTTAGAGCTTCCGCAGGATCATCAACGGATAATCAGATTATCCAAGATCAAGATAAAAATTAATTTAAAATTAATTTAGGTTTATTTTCTTAATTATTAGATTATAAATTAGATTTGAAAAAGTGTTAGATCTGATCTAGATCTGAGAGAAAATTTTGAAATATGCCTCTCGATCCAATCAGATCTGAACGAACCTGACCCGGGAAATCAGGATTTTTCCTTCAATTGGTATCAGAGCCAGGTTTTTATTAATTTAGATCTAATTTAATCTAATTAATTAGTGATTTTAGATATCACATGAGATGTAATTAGATCTAAAATTAGAAAATTAAAAATTAAAATAAATTAATTTAGATCTAATATGTATGAGATACATAACTAGACTAGGAATAGAATTGTTCTATATGTAGTCTAGTTTGATCATAAATTTTATTTGATTAAAAGTGATTTTTAGATATATTTACTTTCTATTTTTTGATATTATAAATGTTATAATCATATCTAAAAATAAAAAATAAAATAAAATTAATTGTTCATATGATATATGATAGTTGCATGTTTAGACTAGTTGTAGAATTATTCTGCAAATAGTTCTAGATTAAATTTTATTTGATAAGATCAAATTTAAATTTAATTTTTTAGATGATTATGAGATAATTTAGATTTGAAAAACATGCATGCATGATATATGTGATATGTACAAAACATGTTTCAATTAGATCTATTTTTTTATATGAGATATATGCTTAGATCTAATTTATTTTTGTAGATTAGTTGTATTTCTGATTAAGGCATTCCCCTTGGTCGTCCGGTCATAAGAACAAAGTAGGGCTTAAAGACCCTCTCCTCCTATTCAATGGGGTGTTCTTATGATGTGTAGGGGTGCTGCATGTTCGTCCTTAATCAGAAATTGAAAACTTACTTTCTGCAAAACCCTAGATCCTGAAACCCTAGGATCTTTTTATATGTTTTATTTTTGAACCCTAACTTAATTAAGAATTAAGTTTATGAAATATCAATTAGGCCTAAAATTGAAAATTTTAGATCTAAGACATATTCATAAATCTGGGATCGGGCTTGGATAGCTCAATTAGGTCTAGCGGTTGATCAAACCGAATCAAGAGTTGGTTAGATAGGATCAACACTGCTTATATTGACCAGCCTAATAAGATTAAGTCTGGGTCAAGATCGAGTCACGAATGTGATCGATCAAGCTAAGACCTAATTAGGCTCAACGGTTAGAGTCTGGATTGTAGGCTAACCTAATTGGTTCTAAAGTAACAATTCTGGATTGTAGGCTAACCTAATTGGTGTCTAAAGTAAGTTTGGCAGATACGATCGACTAGTTTTTAATTGAGAGCTACTCGACTCGAATGCATTCTTGTCGAGTTAATGGCATATCCCTTCCACCGATCTCACTTACCTAGCCATATTTGTTGACTCAGTTCTGATCTGAGGTGGTCAATAATCCGAGCTAACCCATGCCACTAGGTTAGTCATAATGGTTATGACTATGTCAAGTCTAGTTTAATGAGACCTAAATCAAATATCCCTATGAAAAGATTAAGTCTAAGGTCTTCCACTATTGTAGATGTGCGGGCCCTTTCCAAGGTTGATTGTTCTCGACTGGTTATAGTGGCTCAGTTGCACCAAAAAGATGCAACCATGTCTATTAGGCATTGGATGCTACGGGCTGGAGGATGAATTGGGCTCAATACTCTGGATATGGTGAGAGACTCAATTAGGAATCCAATCTGTGCAAATGGTGGGTCTGACTTAACTAAGGAGTGGATTAATATTTCGGACATGGTGAGATTCATGAATTAGAGACCAAGTTTGGGTGCACCATGATTAGAGAATCATTGAACAAGAGTTGTTCACTCATTGGCTAACCCATCACCAATACCTGTTAGGTAAGGTGATGAGTCAGTTGGTGGGACCGCACCATCCACTAGAAATCAATAATCGTGGAGCTTTTTGCATCTCTACAGAGGAAGTGTAGGGATCCGAGAAAATAGTGGGAGCTAATTTATTTAAAAATAAAATTTTTAAATAAATTGGTTGTCTTAATTACAATATCTAACTAGAAACTTTGACTCTCTACAGAAAAATGTCTGCATCCAATCCTCTAGAATGAATCCTAGACACCCATAGACTGATCGGACCAAATTATAAGGATTGGCTCCAAAACTTCAAAATCATTTTGGGTTCCGAGAAGTTAACTCACGTATTGGACCAGGACCCTTCCACCTTACCAGCTCGTCCATTTGTTGAACAGAGAGCGTCTCTGGATAAGTGGATTGATGAAGTTAATAAGGCCAGATACTACATGTTGGGCTCAATGTCTGATGAGTTTCAGCACCAATATGAAGATTTCAGAACTGCTCGTCAAATGTTGGCTCACCTACAGGAGATGTTTGGTGAACAGAGTCGCGCAGCCAAGTATCAAGTCACTAAACAATAGTTCAAGGCTAAGATGCATGATGGGCAGTTAGTCTAAGATCATTGTCTGATGATGATCAAGGACTTGGAAGAGCTTGCGAAGCTCAAAATGAGGTTGGACTTGGATCTATAGAATGACATAATTCTACAATCCTTGACCGATGCGTATGGGCAGTTCATCATGAACTACCATATGCATAAACTTCAAAACTCCTTGGCCGAACTTATGAACATGCTGGTTACTGCTGAACTTTTCATGAAAGATTCTAAAGGCTCGGTGCTTGCTATGGAATGGACTTCTTCCAAGAGAAAGTCTTTCGAAAAGAAGAAAAAGTCTGTGAAAAAGCAAAAGATGGAAGGAGGGAAGAAGAAAAAGGCCGCTGACAAAGGAAAGTATTTCTATTGCAACAATGACGGCCACTGAAAGCGAAACTGCTCTACTTACTTAGCCACCCTAAAGAAGAAGGAGGTAGGTCTTTCTAGAGGTATGCTCGTTATTGAGTCTAATCTTACGGTTTCTTCTGCATCCAGTTGGATGCTTGACTCTGGTTCTAATGCTCACTTGTGCACTTCTATGCAGAGTCTTGAGGATAGCAGGAGGCTGAGAGATGGTGAGATGATCCTATGCATAAAAAATAGAGCAAGGATTGCTGCCGTGGCCATGGAAATATATCCTCTTCGACTACCATCTAGTTTAGACTTAGTATTAAAAGACTGTTATTATGTGCCTGCAGCAAGCAGAAATTTGATTTTTATTTCTTGCCTTGCATTAGAAGGCTATGTAATTAATTTTTTTAAGGGCCATTGTAACATTCTTTATGAAAGAAATAAAATTGCAAATGATTTCCTTTTTAACAATCTTTATCAGTTACATGTTGATGTATCTATTTTTAACTTTGAGCAAAATGTAAATGCCATAAAATCAAAATGTCCTAGGGATAGTCCTAATGATAGGTATCTATGGCACCTAAGACAAGGTCATATAGCAGAAGATAAGGTTAACAAATTGGAGAAAACTGGGCTATTGAGTCCATTGACTTCCGAGTCATATACAATTTGTGAATCCTGTCTTCATGGCAAAATGACTAAACTCCCTTTTGTAGGACATGGGGAAAGGGCCACGAATCTTCTTGCCCTAGTACATACAGATGTGTGCAGCCCATTCGATATGCCGACTAGAGGCAACTTAGTCTACTTCATAATCTTTACTGATGATTTATATAGATATGGGTATGTGTATCTTATGAGACACAAGTCTGAAGCATTTGAAAAGTTCAAAGAATTCAGACATGAAGTAGAAAAGCAAATTGGAATCCATTAAGGTTCTTCGATCAGATCGAGGAGGTGAATATCTTAGTTGAAAATTCCTGGACTATCTCAAAAAAAATGGCATAGTCTCTCAATTGACTCCACCAGGAACACCTCAACTCAATGGGGTTTCAGAATGGAGGAACTGGACCCTATTAGATATGGTTCGATCCATGATGAGCTTCATAGACCTTCCTAATTTTTTTTGGGGATACTGTTTGTTAACTGTAATTTATCTATTGAATAGGATTCCTTCTAAAACTATTCCTACCACACCGTATAAGATATGGCATGGTAAGAAACCAAGTCTGAGTCATCTCAGAATTTGGGGTTGTCCAGCTCATGTCAAAAGACAACAAGTGGATAAGTTAGACTTTAGATCCTTTAGAGCTCGATTCATAGGATATCCTAAAGAGTCGTTAGGATATTATTTCTACATTCTAGAAGATCATAATATGATTGTGAGTCGACATGCCATCTTTCTTGAAAAATAGTTTATTCAAGATAGCGGCATTGGAAAGTAGATCAAGCTCGATGAGAATGTCTCACAAGAGCAACGAGCTAAGGACCAAATGGAACCAAATCAGGTTAAGCCAATCCATACACTTCCTCCTCCACCTCGTAGATCGAAAAGGATTTTTCGTCCTTCTAAAAGGTACTTAGGTACTATTTCGAAGGATGTAGAGGAAATGTTCCTCGTAGGTAATGGGGTTCATGGTGATGATCCCAAAACCTATAACGAGGTGATATCAGATATCGACTCCAAGAAATGGTTAGAGGCAATGAAGTCAGAAATTGACTCGATGCACTCAAACCATGTTTGGACCTTGGTAGATCCACTAAAAGGTATAGTACCTATTGGGTGTAAATGGATCTTCAAGAGAAAGATTTGTGCAGATGGAAATGTGGAGACATTCAAGGCTAGATTAGTGGCAAAAGGTTATAGTCAATGCGAAGGCCAAATAAAGAAGAGCGCATTCAGGATTGTAGGCTAGCATGCAACTGAGTCGGCTCAGTCTGAAATTGAGCTGACCCAATCTCAGGTTAGTCAGCTCAGTGCTGAGACTGAGCTGACTCAGTGCATGGGCCGAGATATGTGGAGCATTTATTTGGGGCTAGAATAGGAAATTATCCAAGGGGTCTTAAGACCTGTTTGAGAGGTCTTAAGGGGTCTAACTCATGTATGGGTCGGGTTTAGATCCAAGGGATGAGAGCATGGGAGACATGAGTGTACATGGGCTCAGTGAATGCTTTCACAGATTGGATTAGCTAGGAGAGTTTTTGGTTGGGCCTAATGGCTATGTATAAATACATAGGTTGTATTAGAATTTTCAAGAGCACAATCAATACAGATCTTTTCTCCCTCAATCTTTCTTCTCTCTTCTCTCTAGTGTTGTTGCCCTAGGTCCTTGAAGAAGCTCTAGAGAGAGGGAGCGCCTCCCTCAAGCCCAAGAAGGGAGGCACCCTAGCATAGATCTAGGTGATGATCTATGGTATGCATTCCATAGAGAATGTCAAAGATCTCTCCATATACATGCTAAAGATCAGGGGCTTCCACAATATGGTATCAAAGCTTGTGATGACAGGAGGATTGGCATTCGAGCGGTACTATGGTTTCTTACAATTGGTATCGAAATGTGGTGATGCCATGGTGATTGCACCAACTAAAAAATTGTTGCTAGGAATGCTCAGCCTTAACAAGACTCTGGGAAATCTAGTGGCAATAGCATCGATTGGGAGAATGCTTCTTTTGATAGTTGGCAGGTCATCAAGTCCTTGATGGATGGATGTATTCTGCCAAACATTATGGATAGGATTGTCCTCACCAACCTCAAGCAATGAACAAAATACTCTCTTAGGGCTTTTCTTGAGGTAATTGCCTTACCCCCTTTTTTGCACTTATTCATGCATTCTTCTGTAGGCACAATTGACTTCGTCATCCATAGGTGGGCCACCAACTGATCACCAATATCAAGGCGATCAATATTTGAAAAGCCAAAACCTCGAAGGTTGAGAAGGTACATAAAGAATACAAGATCGAAGTCGACCATCTGCTGAAGAAGAAATCTACTAAAATCAGACATCTTCAGGAGGTGATCAGGAGTGCTGAACAAACTTTAGCGGAGGTGAAGGAATTGTTGGCCTCAGAGTTGGAGAGGAGAAAAAAGGTGGAGGTTAAAGCAGCTGAGGGGGAAAGATGGATTGCCAAAGCCAAAGAACAAACTATTTTGGATTTCAAGGCTTCAAAGGAATTGAAAGATATAAAGATCGAGTTTGCTAAGGAAGCCTTCACCAAAGAGTTTGAGCTCCGTCAGAGGGAGGTCATCGAGAAATTCTCCAAGCTAGATCTTGGCTTTCTGGTGAGAGAATCTTCTAACGATGAGGCGGAACCTTCAACTGTTGGTCTAGATCCTCCATCTGCCAAGCCTGCTATTATGATTTTTGAACCTACCAAAGAGTCAAAGACCACCGAGGATGCATCGAGCTCATTCGTTGTCCCATCTCTGGAGGTTGGAGATTTTTGACAATTGTATTTTTTCTTTTCTTCTACCCTTCATGTACTCAAACATTTTAGTTAATAAAATTAAATTTATTTTTTCATCATACCTTTATGTTGTGATAAATTTATACATTAAGCACAATCTCCAGTCGAAGCAAAACTACTGCCTTAGTGCATACCCTTGAAGGCCCATGTCAAGAATTTATGGAAGGAAGTTCATCAATCAGTAAGAAGTTGAAAAAGACTGAAGACAAGCTTCAAAAATCCAAGAAAAATTATGCCAAAGCTATTATCAAGATCAACCACCTTAGCCAATCATCTGAATAATTTTTCAAAGAATATATCATCAAAAAATATCATTTGTCTGAGGAGCTTGAGCGGGCGAAGAAGCTTGCCAACAAAAGGGCCTAGACTTTGACTGTGAAGATTTGCTCTCTTGAGATCGAGCTTCATAAAGTGAGAGAAAAGATCATCCAATTGAAGAGAGGCTCAACCTGGGCTTAGAGTCAAGCAGAATACGAGTGGGACTGGTCAAAGAAATTCTTTGACCTCCAAAAGTAGTTGGATGACACTGAGGTGGTGTATGAGACCTACTGGATTGATTGGTGCAGGCAAATCGATGATCTCAAGAAGAAGCTCAAGATGGCAAATGCTGAGGTGATGTAGCTTCAAAAATAGTTGGTGAACAAGGCTTTGGTTGGCTAAAGCGGGGATCCAGAGGAAGTCGCCTCTCTGAAGAGAATCTTTGGAGATCTTTCGGAGATCTATGAAAAGGGCAAGATTGAATTCCTTCAACTCAAGATCTAAACAACTTATAATGAGAACATGGTGAAGGATGTTGAGGCCGAATCCACAATTTTGAGAAAGAGACTAAGAGAAGTGGAGGATGACTTTCAGAGATCCCAAAAGTTGCTTGGCAAGAGCTTGGCAGAAAGACGAGATCTTGAAGAGAAGGTAAATGATTTAAAGCCCTCCCTTGTGATGCCCGGGGCCAGTAGCCCAAAGTCTGAGTAGGACTTTGTCCTCTTTGTTTTTCTCTTTCTTCTTCTCTTCTTTTTTTTGGTAATCGATCCCAGAGTCCTCCATTTGTAATGATCTTCATTTTAATGAAATGATATTTCCTTTGATCATCCTTCATTGTCTTGCTTTGCTTTAATACTTATGGAACTTTTCTATGCCGTGTTTTTGATGTTGTTGTTTTGAAGCAGTAAGCTCGATCAAATATTTTATAAGAGTGTCTTTCTCATTTATAACCAGAGGTCTCCCAAACTTGTTTGGTTTTTAGTCTTTCTCCTAGTTTAGAAACTAGGGACTTTTGTGTCCTTTCTTAAGGTCTTCACCTGTGTTAGGATGAGGCCTTTCTCTTATTCCTGATGAGGTTGGCTTTTACCCCCATTAGGATGAGGTTAACCTTTTGTTTAAGAATTGGAGGCCTTCACATCCTTCGTAAGGATCTTTATTTATGTCAGGACAAGGTTCACCTCTTGTTTCTGATGTCATTGGCTATTATCCTTGTTAGGATGAGGTTCACCTCCTATTTCTAACAAGATTGTCAAGATTCAAAAGGGCCGTTGAGAGGGCCTCTCTCCATTACCTCTTGTTTAAGAACCAGAGGCCTTCAATTTCTCATAAGGATCATCATCCATATCAGGATGAGGTCCACCTCCTATTCCTGATGTGGTAGGTTATTATCCTTGTTAGAATAAGGTTCACCTCCTATTCCTAACAAGGTTGCCGAGATGCAAAAGAGCCATTGAGAGGGCCTCTTCCCATTATTTTCTGTTTAAGAACCGGAGGCCTTCAATCTCTCATAAGGGTCTTCATCCACGTCAGAATGAGGTTTTCCTCCTATTCTTGATATGGTTGGCTATTACCCTTGCTAGGACGAGGTTCACCTCCTTTCCTAACAAGATTGCTGGGGTGCAAAAGGGGCTGTTGAGAGGGCCTCTTCCTATTACCTCTTGTTTAAGAATCGGAGGCCTTCACCCTCATTAAAATGAGGTTAACCTCTTATTTAAGAACTAGAGGCCTTCAACCTCGTTAAGATGAGGTTAACCTCTTATTTAAGAATCGAAGGCCTTCTACTTCGTTTAAGAATGAAGTTCAGTTGAATAATTTTCTGCCATCATTCAATTTGTACCAAAAATAAAGATCACTACTATAGAATAGAACTACGATAGTGCATACTATTGTAGCAGTTTTGAAAATTGCTGCCATAGACTCTACGATAGCAATTATATAGAACTGCTATCATAGGTCAAACCTATGATAGTGGTTACATAAAACCATTTCCATAGATCGACCTATAGCAATGATTTTGCATAACCGCTATCATAGGTCAGACTTATAGTAGCGGTTTTGCTTAACCACTGCCATAGGTCATCTTATAGAAGCGGTTAATCAATCGCTATCATAGATCCGCTCACAGGTCGGACCTATGGCGGTGGTTAGGAATAACTGCTGCTATAGGTCTTAATCTATAGTAGTAGTTAATTAAAAGTACCGCTATAGATCCGACCTATGGAAGCAGTTAAATAAAACCACTGCTATAGGTTAACCTATGGCTGTGGTTTTATGTAACTGTTGCCATAGACTACTATATTTTTTTCATATTTTTTTAAATATTATATAATTCTAAAATTTAATGCCTATCTTCACCATTCATTATCTTAGTAATTATTATTAGAGTATCATCATAAAAGGTTGCCTCGATTCGATAGCCCTAGCTTCATCGATCAGTAAATTTGATTTTGTCGACCACGAATGATGGTTTGATGATCTGATAGGTGAAGACCATCGATGGATCCAAAAATCTACAATAATAATCTCAGTGATGTTTGTAGTATACTATCAAAGTTTTATTTTAATCAGATATCATTATCATGATCAATTTAGTATGGAATGATTTTAGTCGTTAAATAAGAAATAAGTGATCAAAAGGCCAAACGACGTTCAATTATGAGATAATTTTTTAGTTAAATGATCTTTACTATAATTTTAATTATTTTATATAGTGATGATCATAAAATTCAAATCATTTTTGTATGATATATTCATATTAAGTAGATCTTGCAAAAACACAAGCATAATTACCAAAGGAGTCTAAGAACGAGTTTCGAGCAATGCATAGTTTTGGATCATTCTTAACCCATGGTTTAAATTTTACAATCACCACTATAAAAATGATTAAAGTAGTAGCCAAGATCATTTATTTAAAAAATTAACTTATAATGGGATGCAATCTGGTCCTTTGATCACTCATTTCTCATTTAACGATCGAAATTATTTCATATTAAATTAACCATGATAACGATATTCGATTGAAGTGAAACTTTGATAGTGTGATATAAATAGCCCCAAGATAATTGTTACAGGTTTTTGGGTCCATCTGTGCTCTCCATCTATCAGATCATCATGCCGTCGTTCATGGTTATCAAATGGTTATCAAAATTAAATTTTTTAATCGATGAAGCTAGGGCTATCGGATCGTGGCAATTTTTTTTGATAATATTCTAATGATAATTATTTAGATAATAAATGATGAAGATGGTTATTAAATTTTAGAATTATATAATATTTAAAAAAAATAAAAAAAATAAATTACCAAACCTATGGCAGTGGTTATTGAAAACTGCGACCACAGACCTATGGCAGTAGTTTTTAATCGCTACTATGGATCTATGGTAGGGATTTTCAATAACCACTGTAGTAGACCTATGGTAGTGGTTCGAAAACTGCTGTCAAAGGTTAGATTTTCTCCCAATCTCGCCGTTAATTTCATCATTTACCTCCAAGCTCTCTCTCTCTCCCTCCTCTCTGCCACCGATGAGACCCCTCCGCTTCATTTCCTTCTCGGCCAGCACTGCCTCCTCTCCTGCTTCCTCATTCTTCCCTGATAGATGCCACCTCCATCCTCGCCTCCACCTTCTTTTTCGACTGACTCGACTATCGACTCTGCCACCTCCCCCACCTGCCCCTTCTTTCCCAACCAGCCTGACCGTCAACTCCGCCACCTCCCCCACCTACCTCATCTTTCCCAACCATTGGCCCCACCACCTCCCCCTCCTCCTCTTTCTTCCCTGGCCGGCTTATCTGCCAGCTTCACCACCTCCCCTGCCTACCCTTTCTTCCCTAGCTAGCATGACTGCCAGCCCTACCACCTTCCCCTCCTCCTCTTTCTTTTTCGGCTGGCTCTTCCATTGCTTTGCCACCTCTCTCGCCTCCCCATCTTTCTCGATTGGCCCGACCACTAGCCCTGACCCCTTCCTACTCTCTCTCTTCTCTCTTCCCTTGGCCTGACCCACACCCTCCCTACTCTCTCTCTCCTCTATTCCCTCAGCCCAACTACCCCCTTCTTACTCTCTCTTCCCTCTTTCTATTTCTCTCTCTTCTCTCTTTCTCTATCTCTAGATGTGTCTCTCTAGATCTTTCTCTCTATCTTTCCTCTTTGTCTGTCTTTCCTCTTTCTCTTTCTCTATCTATAGATGTCTCTTCAAAATCTCTCTCTCTTCCCTCTTTCTCTCTCTTCTTTTTTCTCTTTCTCTCTCTTCTCTCTCTATAGCTCACTATCTCGTGTCTCTCTTGTATGCTACCTCTAGCACCGTCATCTCTCTAGTGCCACCGTCGGCAACCCTCGTAGCTCGGTGCGATCCCCTCTCTATAGCCACAGGTATGATTTTTTTTAAATTTTATAGTAATATTTATTAATCATTTATAATATTATATAATAATATTTATAATAAATATTTATAATATTTATTATAAATATTATAATTATCCATCGATCATGGGTTATGTCGGTAGGTAAAAGAACTTTTGCTAGTTAGTTTTGGACCGTGCTGGTAGATTCTGGATTGGGCCGTGTCGGTAGTATTGGGCCATGCCGTGTTGACGGTCGTGGATGATTCTGGATTATGCCGACAGCCTTGGACTGTGCCATATCGGTGGTCATGGATGGTCCTAAATCATGCTGGTCGATAGGAAAACCCTCGTCGGTGGGTTTTGGACTGTGCTGGCGATCGTGAGTTGTGCCACCTGCTAAGAGATCCCTCACCCTCACTGATAGGTTCTAGGCCATGCTCGTGATCGTGGATCGTGCCGGCCACTAAGAGAACCCCGTCGCTAATAGAAAGTGAAATTATTTGTTACTCCTCTTTAATTATTTATGGATGTAATTCATATTGTAGAATTTATTGTATAACATTTTTTGGGTTATTGTCTACATCTTGTTGCTTTTGTTTATTACATTGCATAATGATAGACCCATCAATTGATTAGTGTACATAATCTTCGACACCCATATATTTATATATTTTTTGTATGGATAGAAGAATTATGTAGAATGATCAATTGATTATCCAATTTGGATAGTTTGAGAATTGCTAATAATTCTATAGGTAATTTAGTAATCAAAAGATATGCTAAGGATTTTGAAAAAAAATTTGGATAGTATTTTTCTTTTATTCTCTCTTCATGGGAGAACTAAGGAGAAATACTGTCAAAATTTTTGTTGGTCCCTATTGTGTATCGTTTGATTACTGTAATGAACCTATAGAATTAATGAAATACATCTTGACTTCACACAAAATGATACATAATATGAGATGATGAGATGACATGAAGAGGATAGAATAAAAGATGATGCATTGAGGCATCCATCTAATGGAGAGGTATGGCAGAAGTTTAATGAAATACATCTTGACTTCGTATAAGAGATATGTAATGTGACGTTGGGCTTATCATGCAATGGTTTCAATCCATTCAAGTACATGAATACCGCCCATAGTATATGTCCAGTATTTATTCATGTTTACAACCTTCCACCATGGATGTGTATGAAAAAAATCCTTTGCTTTCATGATAGTGCTCATTTCTGAATCAATGAAAGTAGGTAATGACATTGATATCTATTTGCAACCTCTTATTACTGAGCTGAAATAGTTGTGGTGCATTCAAGATGTTTCAACTTTTGATGCTTTGATGAATAAGTCATTTTTCATGCGCGCAGCACTTCTATGGATGATAAATGACTTTCTAGTTTATGCCCTAACATTGGATTGGAGCATGAAAGGTGAGCTGGCATATCCAGTTTGTGAAAAAAACATCCAGTCTAAAAGGTCGACACATCGAAGGAGCTTTAGCTTTGTAGGGCGTCAATGTTTCCTCCATCAAACCATCCATATAGAAGGGATGCATGCTCCTTTGATAGCACTGTTGAAGAAGGTGAGGCACCTAGCTGGATGTCTGGGAGTGAAGTATTGAGAGAGTTGGATGGTCTTAGTATTGAATTTAGAAAATATAATCTGATTGATGGTAAGAAGAGAAAGCATTGATCAATGAAAGATGACATACATTTTAATTAGAAAAAAAAGAGCATCTTCTTTTACTTGCCATATTAGGAGATAAACTTATCATGCCACTGCTTAGATGTAATACATATTGAAAAGAACGTGTGCGAGCTCCTATTGGCAATAATCTTGAATATCAAGGATAAGACCAAGGATGACTTAAATTTTTGATTTGACTTGAAAGAATGAGGTATTAGAAGATCACTCCAGCCATAGCCAGTAGGGGAAGAATAGTGGAGGCTCCCTCATGCATGCTATGTTATGAATGCCTCCGAACGGTCTACATTTCTTCATGTATTAGAGAACCTAAAAATCCTAGATGGATGCTCAAGCAACATATCAAAGTATGTGAATAATAAAGATGTCAAACTTGGGGGATTGAAAACTCATGATTATCATGTGTTGATGTAGGAGTTTATCCCCATAGTTATTCACCACATGTCACTAAAAAATGTCAGAATGGCTGTTATTTATCTTTGTAACTTCTATAGAGATATTTGTGTGAAGAGATTGCTTAAGAAAGATATGAAAAAAATGAAGGCAAGGGCGGTGACAATATTATGTGATCCGAAAATGATATTTTCACCATCATTTTTTATAGTTATAATGCATCTCACTATACACCTTGCAGGAAAAGTTGCACTTGGAGGCCCAGTATTCTACCGATGGATGTACCCTATCTAGAGAAATATTCAAATGCTAAAATCTTATGTAAGGAATATGAATTGCCTAGAGGGATCCATAGAAGAAGGTTATTTGGATCAAGAGTGTATAGATTTTTATACCATATACTTAAACAAGCTTGAGACACATCACAACTGGCTAATGAAAAATTAGGATAATCAGTATGAGCCAATTATGCCTGTATTTGAGTCTATTCCACAGTCAGGTGGACTTTTTATTTTATACCACCTCATTGATTTGAGCATTGAGGAAAGAAAAAAGTTGCACCACTACATGCTCTTCAACTATGATGTCATTAAGCCGAATGTAAGGTGGGTTACTTAGCTTTATTTATTTCATAGTATTTAGAAGAAAATATCCAATTACAGCTGGCATGCAACAAATATAAGAAGATCATAAGAATAAAATATGACGTTCTAAGTATGCAAAAAAAAAAAAAATACATAGCAAAGAATTTTCTAAATGCTTCAAAGATCATGTAAGCAATTACATATTCTTGTCTTGTGCAACTTATTTGAACATATTTACAAATTAGATGTCATCTCCTTAATTAGGTGGAGAGATTACCATTTGGTGATGTGAGCTTTGAAGTGCGTGCTTTTTTTAATGGGCCCTAATCATACTATGGGTGAGTACAAACACCTCATCATTAATGGCTACAGATTTAATATTCATAGCCAGTCCAAAAATATGACAACATAAAATAGTGGCATGATATTGAGCACTACCACTGGGTGTTATGCTAGCTCAAGGAATTTACAGCCCCCTATAGAGGATTTGAACTATTATAGGATGGTGGAGAAGATAGTCATCCTGGACTGCTATTCTAAAGGAAGGATTGCATTGATGAAATATAATTGGTTTGACACTTTGTCTCGATCAGGAATGAAGACTGATGAGTGCAATTTTACTCTCATCAACATGCAACACCATCTCCGCACTAAAAAACCGTACATACTTGCCTCCCAAGCTAGTCAAATCTTTTACATTAGTAAGCCCTTGAAGCCTCAGTGGGGTGTTGTTGTGAGGATGGTGGCTAGGCATATATTTGATGATACCGAGGTTGATGATGATGTTGGACTATGCATACAAAGTGCTTTTTTAGGACAACTTATCTAATGCTGTCGAGGTCCCAAATATATTTGTCAAGAGTAATGATGATGTCCATATTGTAGATGCCACTCGGCGATGACTTCAACATTCTAGTATAAATGTTAGAGTCTATTATTTATTTATGCTCTACTAATATTATTGTTCAACATGTGCTTTGGTAATCATGTTTATTAATGTTGCAGATCATGATGGCACCGAAATGCCATCTCATGTAGATCGAAATCATAGTATGCGGTGTAACTTCGCTTGGAGGGAGAGGAAACCCTCCACATTATGTACTGCAAGATGTCTATGATGAGCTCAATTTGTCCATGTAGATATATCAGAAAGAACAATCATCTAAATTAACTAAAATGAACTTTCACAAACTTTAATATTGATTTTCAATGCTACATTTTCCAAGTACTACTTGTTTTTCCTACTAGATATGTGCTTTGGTAAGCAACATTATTAGCAATATTGTTTATCAAAGCTTGTGTCTAATAAGAAAATCAAGTAGCATCTAAAAAATATTATATTGAAAATTAATGTTAAGGTTTGTAAAAATTTATTTTGGTTAATCTAGATGATTATTTTTTCTGATATGTCTATATGGACCGGTTGAGCTCGCCGTAGGCATCCGAGAAATTGCAGTACATGATGTGGAGGGTCCCTTCCCCTTTCAAGTGGAGTTGTATCGTATACTAGGCATTTCGATCTACATGGAGCTCCACATCTGAGTCGTAGGTAGAGCATAAATGCATCCACCTTTGCATCAGCTGCCTAGGGACCACCTGCATCTACTCCTCCATCGGCATTTGAGCTCCAGCTCTAGCCCCTTCAACTCCAACTCCTACTGCTCGTGCTCCATCTTCTCCTGGTGATGATGACTTAGATGTAGATTTAGGAGACTTTTGATGTATTTTTTTAAAAAATATTATAATAAATTTTATTCAATAATAAAATTTGAGCATTTAAGAAATATTATCATGTTTATAATATTTTCTTATGTTATACATTTATTAGATAAAAAAATAAAAATAAAAATTTATATTTTTATTATTTAAAATATATGGTAGTGGTTGTAAAACTAATGCCATAGACGTGCTAACCATTACCGTAGGTCACATGCTAACCACTTCATTAGACCTATGGCGGTGATTTTATAACTACTACTATAGGTCATCTACGGTAGTGGTCATAAAATCATTACCATAGGCAGGTCTATGGCAGCGGTTACCAAACCACTACCATAGGCTATTTGTGGCAGTGATTATCATAACCACTACAAAAATTGCTGCCATAGATCTATGAAGATGGCCACAGTGGCAGTGGTTAACTAACCACTATCGTAGGCTATGGCAGTAGTTTTTTAGACTATGACAGCGATTGTGTGTTAGGATTTGATGTCTCAAATTCGATCCATAGCAAGAGGAGAATCAGTATCAGCAAGCAGTCGGGCTGGCTCGAATATGAGATCAAGCTAGCTTGAGCTGAGATCGAGCCGGCTCGAACCATAGTCGAGCTAGCCTTCTCAAGTAGATGGAAAGCAGGTGTTCGAATAAGATGCAGTTGAGCCAGCTCGACCTTTGACAAAGCCGGCTCAACAGAGGCGAATCAAACATGATGGAGTTTTTTGTTTGTACTTGGATTATGATTAATCCAAGAGGTCTAAGAGAGTTGCACATGGACCATAGAATCCAACAGTCATAGAGGGCTGTGATAATGATCTAAAGGCTGGAACATATTTTAATACTCCATCAAGATCATGCTCGACTCATATTAAGAGAAAGAGCCCTATTAGGACTCCTACGAACTACTGAAAAGAGGATTCTTATCCTATTTAAAGGCCTGAGATACTTTGGAGCAAGGTGTGGCATGTGTGATGTGAGAGGCACATAGAGAGGCTCAGACAGCCACCAAGAGAAGCTTGGCAAAGTGTCGAGTACGTGCAACCCGCGAGAGAGAGAAGCAATAGGTGCATAGCATCTGATGTGGAGATTGTGAGGGTAGAGCATCTTATAGCTTTTGTAGGTCTCCTTAGAGATTCTGAGAGAGCTTTTATGAGGATAGCTTCCAGTTGAGAGAGATTTGTGTATAGTGACTTGAGAGTGGATATTCTTCTCTTGTACTTATTTTTTTCTTTCATAGTGAAGCTTTGCATGCTCCATAAAGGCAAGCCTTTAGACTGATCCACATAGTTGGTTATGTTCTTATTTTATTTTTTTTTTCTTATCATAATAATCTGGTACTAGATCCTCAATAAGTGGTATCATAGGAGTTGATATCACCAACAATTGATATCAGAGCCAAATGGTACTAGAGCTTAGATTGCAGCAGTGGTGTTAAATGTTGAAGAATATGAAGAAGACAAGCGCAATCAAGATGGAGATCAATAGGTTCGATGGGAAGGAGAATTTCTCCTTGTGGTAAGCAAGGGTAAAGGATGTCCTCATCCAATAGAATTTGATTGATACTCTCTTGTATGAGAAGATGCCAACCACCATGAAGATGAAGGATTCAAAGTGGATCCAGATGCAGGTGGTGAGTACGATCCATTTGTACCTAGTAGATGATGTCGTGATCCATGTAGTTGGCAAGACTTTCCTGATGGCACTATGGTCGAAGCTCAAGGAGTTGTCCATGGCAAAGTCACTCACCAACATGCTATTTCTTTGGAGGCAGTTCTACCAGTTGTGGATGAATGAAGGTTAGAGCATGCAGGAGAATCTATCCAACTTTTAGACGATTCTTACCGATGTCCTCAGCATTGGTGAAAAAGTTAAGGAGAAGATCGGGATATTGGTCTTGCTAGCATCACTTGCCCCTTCGTATGAGTCCTCGGTGACTACTCTTTTAGTGAAAAAGAGCACCATCAAGATGGATGAAGTCACTGCAGCGATTCTCTAGAATGAGGTTCTCAAGAGAAAGAACCCAGCTTCAAGCTTAGATGGCGGTAGCTCATCTTTGATAATTTCTAAAGAAGTAGATCACAGTAGATGGAGTGGCAAAGAATCACGAGGAGGATGATCCAAGTCCAAGATGAGGGACCATAGCAAGATTAGATACTACCAGTGCGACAAGTTGGGACATTGAATCAAGGATTGTCTACAACTCAAAGATCGAATGAGGGCTACTATAGCGATGGCCAGTAGAGATATAGAAGGTAGTGATGATGTTCTTCTAGTTACTAACAAGATATTTACTTCTTTCTCCTAGTGGATTATGGATTCTGCTTGTTTGCATCATGTATGTTGCAGAGAGGAGCTTTTTGACTCCTTGGAGACCAGTGAGGGCACTGTGTTCTTACTAAATGGATCGAGCTATGAGATCAAGGGCAGTGAGATAGCCAGCATAAAGCTCCATGAAGGAATGATGAAGAAGTTGGGTGAGGTTCGATACATACCTAGCTTTAAGAAGAATCTAATCTCACTTGATAGACTAGATTCGATCGGCTTTAGATGGAAAGCTGATAGAGGAATCCTAAAGATCATGCATGGTAATAGGGTGGTGTTAAAAGAAAGAAAGTATGGATTATATTACCTTATGATAGAGAGCCCAGTACAAGATGGAGCTCTAGGTGGAGATGGATCGAGCACGAGACAAGAGATTCGGGAGGACGACATGTAACGTCATAAGGTGAAGTTCCTATTACTATAGAAGGCTACCCCAAGCAGATCTTAAGTTAGGAGGATCACAACCATTGATGGAGGTGGGATCGAGTGGCTTGGCTCGACTCTCACGTTTGCCCATCCATGATCATCAGGCGATTGCCCCAGGGCATGGAGGTGAGAAGATCTAGAAGCTCTCAAAGTCAAGTAGAGGCCAACTATTGAGTCAAGATGGAGATTGTTAGGATTTGATGCCTTGAATTTGACCCATAGCAAGAGGAGAATTAATATCAGCAAGCAGTCAGGCTGGCTCGAATACGGGGTCGAGCCGGCTCGAGTTGAGATCGAGCCGACTCAAACCATAGTCAAGTCAAATTGAGCTAGCTTGAACCATAGTTGAGCCAACTCTCTCAGGTAGACAGAAAGTAAGTGTTCAGGTGAGATGCAGTCGACCCAACTCGACCTCTGATAGAGCCAGCACAACAAAGGCAAACAAAATAGGATGGGATTTTCTATTTGGACTCGAATTATGAATAATTCAAGGGGTCTACGAGAGTTACATGTGGACCAAAGAATCCAGCAGCCATGGAGGGCCACGGTAATGATCTTAGGGTTGAAAAATATTTTAAAACTCCATCAAAAATATGTTCAACTCATATTAGAAGAAAGAGCCCTGTTAGGACTCCTATCAATTACTGAGAAGAGAATTCTCATCCTATTTAAAGACCTAAGGTATTGTGGAGCAACGTGTGGCACGTGTGGCATAAGAGGAATATAGAGAGGCTCAAGCAATCACCAAGAGGAGCTTGGCAGAGTGTCGAGTATGTGCAGCCCACAAGAGAAAGAAGCAATAGGTGCATAGCATTCGATGCAGAGGCTATGAGGGTAGAGCATCTTGTAGCTTTTGTGTGTCTCTTTGGAGATTCTGAGAGAGATTTTATGAGGATAGCTTCTAGTTGAGAGAGATTTATGTACAGTGAGTTTAGAGTAGGCATTCTTCTTTTATACTTATTTTTTTCTTTCATAGTGGATCTTTGCATGCTCTGTGAAGGTGAGCCTTTAGGCTGATCCACGTACTTGGTTGTGTTCTTATTTTATTTTTCTTCTTTCTTCCTATCATAATAATTTGGTACTAGATCCTCGACAAGTGGTATCATAGGAGTTGATATCACCAACATTGTGAATCACTGTCATAGCTCTTTACTGTAGTAGTGGATGTTAGGATAAATAAATTTTATTGAAGTGAGGTCATTGATAATACATTCATAATTTTTTTGAATTTTAGGTGTTACCTCTTCAAGCTTCCTCAAATAGTAAGTTTCTGGTCGGACGATTTCTACGACCTTGTAGGGGGCTTCCCAGTTCAAAGCAAGCTTATCTTGATTCTATGGCTGTGAGATGTCTACTTGTCGTAGCACCAAATCTCTAATTTTAAAGATTTTACTTTTGACTTTAGAGTTATATTACCGTGCCACCTTCTGCTTGTAAGCTGCCATCCAAATTTGGGCTTTCTTCTACTTTTTCTCTGATAGATCAAGATTTGTCCTGAGATCCTATGAATTATTCCATTCATTAAAGGTTTCAACTCATATCGAGGGAAGTCCAAGTTCAACCGGTATGACTACTTTAGTCCTATATACTAGGGCAAATTGAGTCTCTCTAGTTGGCAACCTTTGAGTGGTTTTGTAAGTCCAAAGCACATGATAAAGTTCGTCCACCTAGGTTCTCTTTGCCCGCTCAAGCCTGGCCTTTATTCCTTGTAACAAAGTTCTATTGATCACTTTGGCTTTGCCATTTGCTTGAGGATGGGCCACAAATGTGAAATGATGAAAAATATTTAAATCTTTATAGAACTTAGCAAACTTTGCCTCTACAAATATTTAAATAATTAATGTCCAAGGTAGGCCGAATCTACATACTATTGACTTCCAAATGAAGTCCTGCACCTTAGCCTTAGTGATTTTTGCTAGGGGTTCGGCCTCAATCCACTTGGTGAAGTAGTCCATTGCCACTAGAAGAAATTTTTGCTATCCAGATGCAATGGAGAATGGCCCAAGTATATCTATCCCTCATTATGTGAATGGCCATAGAGCATTTAAAGGTGTGAGTTGGAAAGCTGGTTGTCTTTGGATATTGTTATTCCTTTGGCACCGATCGTATTTTCTTACATAATTAGTTGCATCCTACTGCATGGTTAGTTAGTAGTATCCTTGATGGAGCAGTTTATAGGACAATGACCTGGCTGCAAGATGGTTTTCACACATTCCTTCATGAACTTTTCTTAGGACATAATTAGCTTCAGATGGTCGAAAGCATTTGAGAGGCAGCAAGGAGTAAGACTTCTTATATAATTTATCCTGTTGCAAAACATAACAAAAGGCCTGATTCCTCAATTTTTGAGCTTCCTTGGGATCTCTAGGGAGAATGCCATCTTTAATATAGAGAATCAATGGGTCAATCCAAATGGACTTAGGATCTACTTGCATTATGGTCTAGAACTCCTCTGAACTCGGATGCTGAAGAACTTCAAAGAAAACCTCCTATAGTAATTCATTTGGGGCCAGAGTAGCCAACTTGGACAGCAGGTCGGCCCTTGCATTTTCTATTTTGGAGATATGCTGGATGTCAAAACTACTGAAGGTTAAAGTTAAACTTTTTACCTTGTTCAAGTACTTCTTCATACTTTCCTCCCAGGCTTCATAGCTACCATTAACCTATCTTACAACTAGTTGTGAATCACTATAGACCTTCACATGATCCATCTCCAGTTTCTTAGCTATTCTCGATACTACAATTAGAGTTTCATATTTTGCTCTATTGTTAGTTGTAGGAAACTCAAAGCGTAGTGCATATTCAGCCACAACTCCTTTCGGATTAAAATCAAGCCTGCACTTGTTCCAAATGCATTAGATAAACCATCAACATACAAGGCCTAGAAGACTTCAAAAGATCTACTTTCTCTTTAGAGGAGCTCGATTGCAAACTAAAAATGCCAATCTCTCATTATACAGGTTTAGCTTCATCTAGGATGGTGCATTCTACTATAAAGTTGGCCAATATCTAAGCTTTAATAGATGGCTGAGGTTGGAAATTAATGTCACATAAGCTTAATTGTCCGCTTTGCTATTCTTTCAGAGATGTCTGACCGATGAAGAACAGATTTTTTTGGTTGAAAGATAAAGAGTGTTACTGTATGTCCTTGAAAGTAGGGTTGAAGCTTTCTTGCTACAATCAACTAAGTATAGGTTAGCTTTTTCAATTTAGTATACCTTGTTTCCGCATCTCTCAGAACCTAGCTTATATAGTAGATCGGCTTTTAAATTTTTGCTTCTTCTCTGATCAAAATAGCTCCAATGGCTGCTGGAGATACCATCAGGTACAAGAATAATTCTTCATCAGGTTCAGGCTTGACAAGGAGGGGAGGGGAGCTTAGGTAGTTCTTTAACTCTTCAAATGCCTACTGATATTCAGGGGTCTAGTAGAAGTTCTTTGGTTGCTTGAGCACTTAGAAGAAGGGCGTGCAACGTTCTGCTGACTTTAAAATAAAGTGATTTAGAGCTATGATCTTTTCTGTTAGGCGTTGGACTTCTTTTATAGTCTTTGGGATTATCATTTCTTGAATGGCTCGAATCTTTTCTAGATTTGCTTCAATGTCTTATCCCAATACCATAAATCCCAAAATCTTCTCCAAAGTTACTCTAAAAGCATACTTGGTTGAATTCAGTTTCATTTTTATACTTTCTGAGTGTGTTGAATGTCTCCTCAAGATTGGTAATATGATTTATTGAAGATCGGCTCTTGACAAGCATGTCATCCACATAGACCTTTATGTTGTGGCCGATCTGCTCCGTGAAGATCTTATTCACCAGGCACTGGTAAGTCATACTCGCATTTTTTAGTCCAAAGGGCCTAATCCTGTAACAATAAAAACCATGGTCAGTAATAAAAATAGTTTTCTCTTCATCTTTTAATGCCATCAAGATTTAGTTATAGCCGAAGAAGGCATCCATGAAAGTGAGGAGCTTTTGGCCCAAGGTTGCATCCACTAGTTGATCAATTCTAGACAGAGGATAGCTGTCCTTTGGGTAGGTTTTGTTCAAATCTATGAAGTCTATGCACATCCTCTACTTGCCATTCACCTTCTTGATAAGAACCATATTCGCAATCCAATCTAGATGAAAAACTTTCTAGATGAACTTGGCCTTGAGGAGCTTATCAACCTCATCCACAATCACCATTTGCTGCTTGAGTGCTAAGTGGCGCATCTTCTACTTCATAGGTTGGCATTTGAGATCTACACCAAGGTGATATTTCATTACTTCAACATCAATCCCAGGCATATTTGTAGGTACCCAAACGAAGATGCCGACATTCCTCCGCAAGAAGGTGATGAGCTGCTTTTTGACTTCTTCTCCTACGTTGGAGCTAATCTAAATAGTATGGTCTTCATTTTCAGCACTTAAAGAGACTGTAATAAGATCATCAATTGGTTCTCCCTGCTTTTTAGTTAAATCATCATAGGCATCAGTCCATCCATGGGATAGGGTTCTAGTTGCCTTCGTCCTTATAGAGCAATTGTGTAGCAATGATGCGCCAAAGCCTGGTCTCCTTTGACTTCTCTAACTCCATAATCCATTAGAAACTTCATCTTCAAATAATAAGTTGATACTGCAGCTTGGAGTGCATTCAACTCAGATCGACCTAAGTTGCATTATAAATAGAAGGAGCCTTTACCACTAGAAAATCAACCTGAGCTTTGGACTGCTTTGGGTATCGACCTGCCATAACTAGTAAAGTAATTATTTCTTCAACTGGTAGAGCATCACTAGTGAATCCTACCAATAGGGAGTTCATAGATTCCGAGCGACCATCAAATATAGGCATTTTAGAGAAAGCATCATAAAATAAAATATTAGTAGAGCTTTCATTATCAATCAAAATATAGTGTAAATCATAATCAGCAATATTCAAAGTGACTACACTAGCATCATTATGCAAAAACTGAACCCCTTGTGCATCTTATTCAGTGAAAGCGATGGGTTCCTCACTTCTCTGCTTCTTCACTCCCTCTATTGATCTATTGGCTTTTCCCTATCGATGTCCCCAGCGATTGTATTGATGATTTCAAGTGGGGGTCAATCTCCATGCGATTCATCCCTTTGAGGTGGTTCTGATTATGGCAGGGCTCTCAATCGATCCTTCCTTCTTTCTGGTCAATGTCAGAGGATCGATTCAATTGGCCTCTTCTGATTAGCTCCTCGATCTCATCTTGAAGCTAGATGTGCTCCTCAGTATCATAACCGTGGTCATGATGATACAGATAGTACTTGTTATGATTGCTTGGGTGTGAGATTGCATCTTTTTCAGCTTGTAGATGGTGTGGTGCTCCCAAGCCTTGGGAGGCTACAAAAGGAATCAGGGTGTTGGCTTTGGAGAGACTAGGATAGGTGTGGTCCTAGGGCTAGGACAGGAGTTGTCCTAGGGTAAAGAAGGCATGTAGCACTACACGCGTTCAAGGTTCAAATGTGAGGACCTTGAGGGGCCTTGGTAGGTGCTCTGAAGTTTTGGGACATAAGGTGGAGTGAAGGACCGAAGCCAGAAAATGTATCATGCAAGATAAGGGGCTGACACATAGGTAGGCTGGCTTGGATACGCAGTCGATTCAGCTCGAACTGAGATTGAGCTGGCTTGGGATAGATTTGATCTAGCCCTCTTAGGCAGACAGAAGATAGGTTTTAAGTAAGACACAATCGAGTTAGCTCGCTCATGATAGAGCCGGCTCGATGGTGGCAAACAAAACTGAATGGCATTTTTTGTTTAGTCTTACATTGGGATTAATCCAAGGGATCTTAAGGCCTGATTTATAAGATCTTAAGGGGGGCTAACTCATGTATAGGTCGAATTTAAATTCAGGGGATGAGAGCATGGGAGACATGGGTATACATGGGCTCGATGAGTACTTTCATAAATTGGATTAGCCTAAGAGAATTTTTTAGCTGGGATCACGTTCAGTGATGATGTACCCCTACATCTCACCTGTATGCTATACCAGTGTCTCCACACTCCTTAGCTAAGAGGACAACCAACCTATATGGCATACAGTGACCTATGCTCGATAGATGCTGTCGTCCTTATTAACAACCTATTATTTGGTCGTGAATAGTTTTAAGGACTAATCGATAAATCCTTTCTTTATAAAACCTAAATAGTCCTAAGGGCCTTGTTATGATAATGGAGTTTGTTAGAAGATGAAAACTTGTAATAAAAAATTTTAAAAATATATTTTATTAATTAATAAATTAATTATAATTATAATGTAGCTCAACCATCAATAGGTTGATGATTGACTTTGGGACATATTTTTCAACAACTACTACTTGTCCTAAAGCTACTCGGCACAGTATCTAATATCCATCTTCGACTTATGATTGTCGAATTGCTTTATCACCAGAGATTTAGTGAAGGAGTCGATCAAGTTTTCTTTTTCATCGATCTTCTAAAGATCGACATCACCTCGATCCATGATCTTCTAGACCAGATGGAAGCAGCACAGAATGTGCTTCGTCCACTATTGTGCCTTTTGTTCCTTCGTTTAAGCTATGGCACCAGTGCTGTCACAGTAGAGTAAGATCGGACCATCTAGAGAGGATGCTACTCCAAGCTCGATGATGAACTTCCTTGACCACACAACTTCTTTCACAGCATCTGATGCTATGATATACTCTGCTTCGTTAATAGAGTCTGCCACAGTATGCTGCTTGAAACTCTTTCAGTAGATGGCTCTACCATTTAGAGTAAAGATATATTTCGACATGCTTTTACTATCACCATGGTCAGATTGAAAGCTAGAGTCTATAAATTCCACAAGTTTCAGATCTGACTTGCCATAAACTAATCACTGGTCCTTAGTATTTCTCAAATACTTAAGGATGGCTTGAACCACTTTCTAATGATTTTCTCCAAGATTAGATTGATATCTACTCATCACTCGTAGTGAGTATACCACATCTAGTCTCGTACATGTCATGGCGTACATGATAGATCCCACTATCGAAGCATATGGGACTTTACTTATATGCTCCTCTCTTCAGGAGTTGTTAGATAATCCATCTTAGAGAGAGAAATTTCATGGCCTATCGGGAGATAGTCCTTTTTGAAATTCTTCATGCCGAACCATTTTAGCATAGTATCTATGTATGTGGACTAGGATAATCAAAGCATCCTTTTAGATCTATTTCTTTAGATCTTCATCCCTAGGATGTAGGATGTTTCACTCAAGTCCTTCATGAAGAACTGAGATGACAACCAAATTTTTATTTTCTACAGTGTGGGGATGTCATTTTCGATTAAAAGAATGTCATCTACATACAAGGCAAAGAATACCACTGCTAGACCATTTGTCCATTTGTAAATGTAGGGCTCTTCTCCATTCTTAATGAAGCCATATATTTTGATCACCTTATCAAAATGTATGTTCCAACATTGAGATGCCAGCTTCAATCCATAAATAGATCTTTGAAGCTTGCACATCTTGGACTCATCTGTGGATGTGAACCCCTCAGGTTGTATCATATATACTCTTCGATCAGCTCACCATTTAGAAAAGCTATCTTCACATCCATCTGCTAGATCTCATAGTCCAGATGGGCAGCAATCATAAGCATTATGCAAATGGATTTGAGCATTGCCATAAGGGAGAACATCTTATTATAGTCAATATCATAATGTTGATGATATCCCTTGGCAACCAAATGGGCTTTATATGTCTCCACCTTTCCATCTGTGCTTCTCTTTCTTTTGAAGATCCACTTACACCTAATGGATTTAATTTCTTTGGGTGGATCAACCAATGTCCATACATCATTGACCTTCATGAACTCCAATTCGGACTTCATGGCCTCGAGCCATTTCTCAGAATCTGGTCTCTACATTGCATCCATATAGGTGATTGGATCCTCATCGTTCTCATCAAGTTTGATGGGATTACCGTCCTGGACCAAGAAACTATAATATCTATTTGGCTAATGTGGTACTCTATTGGATCTTCTTAATAGTATAGGTACATTGGGCTCTAGATCTGATCTAATCAAATTCGACTCAAGTTTAGCTATAGGTGTTGGTTTTTCTACCTGTTGAACTTCATCAAGTTCAATCTTAGGGGCAATAGTTTCTTCACCAAGGAACTCTTTTTCTAAAAAGATTTTCTTAAGGCTGACGAACACCTTTGGTTCTTCAGCATGATAGAAATAGTAACCCTTACTTTCTTTAGGATACCCTATAAACACACACCTATTAGATAATGTTAGATATAGGTCGGACATCTCTAAACCCATAGTGAGAGAGTATAGTCCTATGCCCAGTCCATATCTCATATGGAGTCTTTGCAACAGATTTACTCGATACATTGTTCAATATATAACATGCAGTCTCAAGACCATAACCCCAAAATGAAATAGGTAGACTAGCAAACCCCATCATGGATCGAACCATGCCTAACAAGATTCAATTTCTTCTTTTCGATATACCATTATGTTGTGGTGTTCTTGAAGGAGTCCACTATGAGAGAATCCTATTCTTTCCTAGATATATCAAGAACTCATTGGATAGATATTTACCTCCTCAATCGGATCGAAGAGTTTTAATACTCTTCCTAGTTTATTTTTCTACTTTACTTTGCAATCTTTGAATATTTTAAATGAATCTGACATGTTTCATCAGATAGATAAATCCATACATGGATAGATTATCTATGAAAGTGATGAAGTAGAAATATCAACCTCTGGCATCTATGCTCATTGATCTATATACATCAGTATGTAAAAGACCTAAGAGCTCAATGGCTCTCTCATCTTTTTCAGTAAAAGGTGACTTGGTCATTTTTCTAAGAAGATAGGACTCGTAGTTGGAAGTGATTCACAATCACTAACTTCGAGGATTCCCTCTTGGATCAACCTATTTATCCTATTTTTATTAATATGACCTAGCCTATAATGGCATAGATAGATATCAAAGACATTATCTAATCTAGGATATTTTCTAGAAGTATACATTACACTCATAGGCTATGATAAAATATAAATACTATTTTTTTGTTGTTCTTGCATTATTGTAACAACATTCATAATGATATCATAATAATCTCTCTATATAGATAAATGATAACCATCTTTGGCCAAAAGATTAACAGAGATTATATTCATCAGAAAGGAAAGACAATAATAACATTCATTTAAAGAAACGATATTAGTATTGAGAATAAGTTGAACTATTTTCATAGCTAGAACTAGAATAGACCTTCCATATCCAACATTTAGGAATCACTCATTATTTTCAAACTTCTACTAATTTGAAGTCCTTGCAACGTATTGCAGATATGGACCAGACTTTTCGTATTTAATATCCAAGTAGAAGTATCACAAATAGAGAAATTACAAGGTGTTATCATATAACTTCCTTGATTAGCAACTACTTGCTCATCTCTCTTATTCAGCCTGTTGGGATCATGGGAATCAGGATATTGAGGATAGTCTCTCTTCCAATGCCCTTGCTTCTTATAGTAGAAGCATTCTGCCTAATCTAGGTTATTCTTGGACCTTATATTTAAATTGGGCATAGAGGCCCCAGCACGAACTACTTCATGCTGCTAAACAACATTCAACTTCTGATACTTATTATCGAAGTTGGGTCTCATAAGTTTATCACTATCTAATAGTGAATGAAGCAACTATGATTTGGGTTTAACTACATAAAGAAGAATCAAAAGCCTAACAAGTAATTAATTCATTAAACCTAAAGATTTGGACTTTAATCAAAAGATTCTTCCTGTATTTTATTCAAACTAGTAGCCTCTACCTCTAATTTGAGAAATTATCCTAATTTCTTAGTGGATATTAGCATCTACATAGACTGCACACAAGTCCAACTATGGTTGGTTAACCCATGTATATCTAAGGATAGGTTCATAACCAATTGTTTCTCCAAATAATTTCTAGTAATTTAATTTTACCCCAGATATCTTTCCAGTAGGCTAGGGCCTCCACTGAAAGTCTCGATTAGGTCCAACCATTAATATGATCATACTTAGTCCATCTAACTAATGAATGATTAAGCCCAACTATAGTAGGTCAACCTAATCACTATTTAGAGAGACACGCCCAAGAAATCATATATGAATGATAATTTCATTAGCTGACAAGCACCAAGCCTATGGGCCTCCAACGATTATCCAACTAATGGACCCATTATCATCCACTTAATGGGAGGCTATGATCTAGTTATCATAATAACTATTTTATTTTAAGGACCCAATAATTTTGAAAAATTTTAATTTAAGAAAGAGAGAAGGTCAGATGAACCAGCTTGTCATGATCCTTCCACTGGCTTCATCAAGTCAGCTTAAGGTAGACCATTAATAGGCTAGTTTAGAAGTACCTAAATCAGTCACATTGATTTACCTAACTGATATGGATCAGCATGAATAGTCAAGTAATCCGATCAAAATATAATTTCACCAAGAGGTCAAGTAAGTTCAATCAGTGGAAGGGTCTGCCAAAGCTTGCCTTAGACACCATCAAAAATGGCTAGGTAAGTGGACTGTCAATTAAAGACCATCGATCTAATTTATCTTAGATATCAACTGGTTTAATTAGTCTTCATTAGATCAACCTAATAGTTCATGCTAAACCACATAGCCAAGAATCAAGTCCATCTTGGGTCTAGTTAAAGACATGGACTTGACCAACTACGACTATTATAATTGATCTAGTAAATCCTTGAACAATAATTGATTAGATTTAGTCAATTTTCTAATTAAGTCCATTCTTTAATCTAACCCTATGTCAAATCCAATTAATGGACCTAATCTTCACTAACCCATTTAACCCAATGTGTTATGATTTGTATCTTAGGATCTTCAATTCATAATCCTAGATCTTAATCAAATAACTTCTTAATTCCTAATTAAGTTTTGGACTGAGGGTTGGAGTTCGACTTTTCAAAAATAATTTTTATATTTATAAAATATTTTTATAACATGATTGTACCAACCAAGTTGTATATTTGATTCATAATCAATATGTAAGTAAGATAAGCATGAAACTAATTTAGATCTAATCTAAATAGGTTTATGTAATTGAAACAGTTTCAACTCCAATCAATCATAAATTATCTTAGATCAAATCTAACATATTTATGATGATTAAAATTTGATTAAAATATTTTTAATTAGATCATAAAATTTTTTAAATTTAATCTAAAATTTTATGATCAATGTTTTATATCAGCATGTGCTAGGACAACCTCTCCACTATAAGGGGTAAACCTTACAGGAGGACAACCTTATAATCAATCCATGCAATCTAAAACTTTTATTTTTAGATCTAATCTTTTTTAAATCTAATAAATTATAAATAAATTAAATTATATCTAATAAATTTATAATAAAAAATAGATCTATACGAACTAGGATAACCTCTTCATAGTAAGGGATAAACCTTATAGCAGGACAATCTTATAATTAGTTCATATGATCATGATTTTTAATTTTAGATTTAATAATCAGATTATAAATTAGATCTAATCTAAAAAATAATCTAAATATGTAAAAATAATCATGTCAAATGAACCTAGGCTCTAATAGCAATTGAAGGAACGAGATCTAGGGTTTCAGGGCTAGATCTTGAAACTTTTTCAAGATCTGATAATGGAAGGTTAGAATAAATCAAAATTTATTCTTAAAATTTGAGAATATCCTAGATTTAATATTCTATTACATGATTATAGCATGATATTAAATCAAAAATCAAAAGCATATGATAGAGGAAAAGGTGTTGATCACATCAACATAGATCTACATTAGATCTATTGCATATTTGTAAGATAGGATCAGATTCATATTACCTATGCAAGTTAGATATTCTAACTTACTGATCTAGGCTAAAGGATAAAGCTCTAAGCCACACATACATCCGACCTTTAAGTGATGTCCACACGAGCCCACAAACCCCGATCAGAAGTTCGATGCAGGAAATTAGTACAATATGCTAATATTGTGCTGATCCTTCTTTGATGGTCGATCCAATACTTCATGCTTCTAGATTTAGACTCTTCCAATATAAAAAGAAAGAGAAGAGATTTTAGATCTAATACACTCTTAAAAAAATCTCAAAAGTGAAGGAAAAAGGATGAATGGAAGAAACTCTAGAAGAAGATCCTCTTCTTCTTCTTTCTTCTCTCACCTAGACACCTGGATTGGTGTCTATAAAAATCTAGTGCCCAAGAACCTTTTCCCTATGATTTTCATATTCCCAAAATCTCTCTCTATGGTCTACAATCAATCCAAAAATTAGACCAAAATGAGCCATATATATAGAGATATGGAAGAGTCTTGTCTAGGTCAAATTCTTAGACAAGGTAGGACCATATTTGGCAAGTTGTTGGAGCACCCAAAACTTGGGTGCCCCCTCCTCATCCCATGCTGTGGACCACCTAGTAGGTGTACAAAAACTTTCTTTTTCTACCATAGAAAACCAGGAAAGAATCAGGTGGGGGTGGCACAAAGGAAGGAGTTTTAGTTTGTTGGGATTCTATCATATAGAGTCCGAACAAACCACAACAACTTATCTTCTATAGACTTGGTCCATAACTTATTCCAAATAAGAGAGATAGAAGGAGAGTGGGCATGCATGAACCATTAGGGAGAGAGGATTCTATGCCAAAATAGAGAGAGTGTGGGATGCGGGGGGTGTGTGGCAAATACGGTGCAAGGATAGAATCCTAGTCCTATTAGGATTCCATATATGACTTGGTAAAAAATTGGTTTCTCAAACCAAATTAAACCAGAAATAAACCAACCTAATTAAATTAGGTTCTAACCAAATTAAGAACTAAATTAGATTAGATTAAATTATATTTAAATCTAAATTAATTTTTTAATCAAATTAGAAATTGGATTGACCCAAGTCCTAGTTGAACTAGGACAAGTTCTTCATTACAGCCAATTGGACTTGATCCAATCAAGCCCAAATCAAATCTAATTAAATTATATTTAATTATACTTAATCTCAGTCTTCTAGCTTAATCAAATTAAGCTAATTAGTAATCTAATTGCTAATCGATCCTCCGATAATACTTGCACTAGGTTAAACATCAATCGTATTGATCGTTTAACCTTAGAATGATTCTTAATCATTGATCAACCATCCGATTAGATTATGAAATCTAATGTATGTGATCCCATAGGTCCGAACCTAAGCTAGTAGTATAGAAATAAATTTTTGTATCAATTAAAGTGACCATCTAGTAATGATATCCGATGGTTGGATAGGTCGAATGTGTTAGAACAACATCCTTAGAACCCATGTGGATATAGTTTTCATATAATTCATCCCCTTGACCAAAATGTTCATAGGACACCTCAGAGTTCAACTATCAGCTTTGATCAGGCTATTCACATTATATTTCAAAATATCAAATCCATCTCATGGATTATCCTGGTCAAGATTTTGCTATATTAAAATATAATGATACATTATTCTTTAACTCTTAGAGTGGTTAATCTCATCTTAATCACACACCAACTTTATAAGTACTTGACTATGCCCAGAAACCTTCCATTACTGAATTAAAAATTCAGTTAGTCCAGTACCAAAGCATAGTGAGTTGCTTGCAAGTCACTGAGGTGATCTCAGGTCTAAGGAATACTTATACCTATATCCCATCAAAGATATTTTCGATAGCAGAATACTCTGAAGTTGGTCATATTTAGTGATGATGTACCTCTACATCTCACCTGTATGCCATACTAGTGTCTCCACACTCCTTGGTTAAGAGGACAATAAACCTATATGGCATATAGTAACCTATGCTCGATAGACGCTGTCGTCCTTATTAATAGCCTATCATTTGGTCATGAACAGTTTTAAGGACTAATCGATAAATCCTCTCTCTATCGAACCTAAATAGTCCTAAGAACTTTATTACAATAATGGAGTTTGTTAGAAGATGAAAACTTATGATGAAAAATATTAAAAATATATTTTATTAATTAATAAATTAATTATAATTATAATATACCTCAATCATCAGCAGGCTGATGATTGACTTTGGGACACATTTCCTAGTAGCTGACATCAGAGCTTGCTGCATGGCCTGTACTACTTCTATGAGACCGCTAACCTACTACATCGCAGGTTGAACTATCCAGATCCATCGCTGCTATCGGTGGAGGAGGTTGAGGAGCAAGCAATGAAGTTGGAATGGGTCGATCCATCGATTCTAGGTTGGATTTGGTGGTAGAGGCAAGGGATCGATGGGAAGGAGCCTTCCTAGATGACATACCACTAGAATAAAAATAGATTAGAGCAAAAAGTAGAAGAAGAGAGGAAGATGAACTCGACTAGGTACTCTTTTAAGAAAAAGGCTCAGAGATCCTTCCTCTAGGGCCAATCCTGTTGGTGCAAAAAATAGACGGATGCCGTATTGAAAAATATGTCCTAAAGCTAATCATCTAAGTGGTAGATGATTGAAATTAGTATATGAATTATCTAATAAAAATAATTATTTGATTGATTCATCAAAAGTTCTATCTTTCTTAAATGAACTTCTAAATTATTATGAAGTCCTTAGAACCACAATCAATCGATAAAGAAGGATTTATTAGATAGTTCTTAAATTATTCACGATCAAATGATAAGTTATTAATAAGGATGATAACTTATCGAGTGTAGGTCGTTGTATGCCATATGCATTGGTTGTCTTTATAATCAAGTGGTGTGGAGATCCTAGTATGGCATCTAGATGAGATGTAGGAGTACATCTGCACTAAACATGACCAATGTAGCACTCTACTATCAAGAGTAGCTAGCTAAGGTCAATAGGTATAAGTGTCCCTCTGACCTGAGATTACCACGGTGACTTGCAAGTAACTCACTATACTTTGATGTCGGACTATCTATATTTCTAATATAGATTCGAAAGATTTTTGGGTACAGTCAAGTGCTTATAAAGTTGGTGTGTGAGTTAAGATAATATTAACCACTCCTGATTAGCTTCAGGAAGAGAATGTCTCGTCGTGTTTCAATTTAGCAAAACCTAAGCTTGGGTAATCCTCATGAGGTGTCACAAGATTTGTAAAATTTTGAGATATAATAGAGATGACTTGTATGAGTGTTTGATAGGATACTCGAAGTTGTCTTGAGCATTATTGATCATAGGGATGAATTATATTGTAACCATGGACCAGGGTTCTAAGAATGTTGCTTTGCATTCATTTGACCTATCTGAATGTCGGATACCATTGCTAGATGGTCATTTTGATTGGTATAGAAATCGATTTCTATGCTACCGACTTAGATTCAAACCTATGGGGTCATACACATTAGAATTTGTAATCTGATCAGATGATTAATCGATGATTGAGAACCATTCTAAGGTCAATCCATCAATACGATTGATGTTTGACCAAATGCAAGTGTTGCAAAAGGATTGATTAGCAATTAGATTGCTAATTGGCTCAATTTGATTGAGCAATCAGCTGAGATCAAGTCTTATTAAATTAGATTCAATTAGAATTAGTTTAGATTTAATTAGATTAAGTCTAATTGATTTATTGGATAAGCTAATTGCAGGAAAGAATAATTTCTTATTTGACTAGGACTTGGATGCATCTAATTGACTTAAGATTTTAATTAGATTTAAATCTTGATTTAATTTGATTTAATTGAGCACCTAGTTGGACTAGGATCATCATTAATTAGATTGCATTTAATCTAATTTAAATATAATTTAAATCGGATCCAAACCAATTTTGATATAGTCAAATAAGAGGAGTCCAAGTTAGACTGGGACTCTCTCTCTTTCGGACTCTCTCTCTTGCAACTAAGAAAGCTCATGCCTAAGGAGAGTCTCCATGCCCACATATCAATTTTTTTTTTTGGAATTTGTTATGACTTGGTCAAAACTTGGAAGAAGTTGGGGTTTGTTTCCTACTTGGAAGAGTTCCTTTTGACCAAATCTTTTCCTTCTTATTTTGGATTCCTTTCCCATGCCCACCAGTCCTTTTGTGCACCATATTATCTTTCTTTTGTGCATGAGATTCAGTGGTTACATGCCAAAATTAAGGGAGGGGCGTCAAAGAGTTGGACGCCCCATGAGACTCCTTCTAAGACTATGACTTTGACCTAGTCTTGGTCTTAAATTGAGGCACCACCTTTCAGATCGTTAGAGGATGTGATAAATATCAAAAAAATTATGGAAAATCAGAGAAAAAGGAGGAGAAGACGTGGGGTGGTTTGTGGCACCAAGATTCTTGGAGAAGAGCCTTCAACTAAGACATCAAAGGTTGATGTCTTGAAGAGACAAGGTAAGAGAAGATTGTCTTCTCTTTATTTTTCTTTTATATTTTTTTCCTCTTGTTTATTCTTTGTGATTCTTATGTGATAAAAATTTGAGAGATAGAAGAATAGGGTGTGGGGATAAGTGATCTAAGTTGTTGTGGCATGATATTCTTTTTGGACATGATTTGATCATGTCCTAATGAGAGAAGAAGAAGAGAAGAAAGGTCTTCTCTTAGGATTTCTTAGAGAATCCTTCTTCTCTAATTTTTATGAATATTTTATATGAATAAAATTAGAAATATTGAATCTAAAAACTTAGGAGAAATCTTGGAGGAGAAGGTCTCCTCTTGTCCTAGCATAGAGATGTTTTCAGGACATCAATCGTTGATGTCTTGAAGGAGAAGATTTATCTTCTCTTAGGATTTATTTTTTCTTAATTTTATTTTTTTATTTATGGGAGATCCAAGATTTGGATTTCTCTCTTGTTTTTCCTCATTTTCTTCATCTCTTGGAGTGTCCAAGAGATCCAAAAAACATGTATTTAATTGACCATCAGGAGGGATCCGCGAGAAGCTAGCACTTCAAGCGGATCTTTGTTTGACGAACCTCTGATCTATATTGTAGGTTCATGTGGATCATCTGTAGAGGTTGGATGCATGTGCAGCTTTAAACATAATAATAAAAATCAACCATGGAGTTCTCGACCCCCTTACAGGTAAGTGATCTGATCTCTTAGTAACCTAGATATGATTTATGGATAGATCTAGAATTATTCTAGATCTTGGTATTGATATGATCAATACCACTTATGATTAATTTAATTTTAGATTTATATTTGCATCATGACATGTTATAGATCCTTGATGTAGGGTTTTGTAAACTGATTACATGCATATTATAAATTAAACTATTTAGTCTATGTCTTTCACTACTTTAATTTTGAAAAAGTTTTGAAATCTATATATGAAACCCTGCATGTTTTTCTATAGTGGTATCAGAGCATTTAAGTTCTTTTATAACATGTTCATGTATGCTTAAGAATAAATCTAAAAATTAAAATTAATTAAAGATAATGCATATTGTCATAAGGTTGTCCTATTGTAAGGTTAGCCCCTTACAATGAAAAGGTTGTCCTAGTATGTGCTGATCTGAATCTGAATCATGAATAATTTAGATTAGATCTAAGAAAATTTATAATTTATTTTTTTAATTTAAATATAAAATTAAATAGATATTAGATCTATTTTATATTATTTAGATTAGATCTAAATGATATCAAGATTGCACATACTGTCATAAGGTTGTCCTGCTGTGAGGTTTATCTCTTACAGTGAAAAGGTTATCCTAGTATGTGCTGATCCAAGAAATCTAAATCATAAATATGTTAGATGAAATTTAAAATAATTTATAATTTATTTTTAAATTTTAAATCTAATATTAAATGGTTTATGATTTGATTTTGATCATTTAGATGAGATCCATGTGATATATTTCATGTTTTGATCTAGATCTTCCTATTGTATATATTGATATGTAGCTTCATTTTTGAATCTAGTTTGCATATGTATGACATATAAGTTTTGTAGAATTTAAATTGCAAACTTACTTTCTACAAAATCCTAGATTCAAAATCCTAGAATATGATCAAAACATTAAAATATCATATCTAAAACCATCATTCAAATTTGATTCAAAGTAAAGTATTTATAATTTAAAAATATTTTAAATAATAAAATCAAAAATTAGTTTTGAGATTTCATAAATCTAAACCCACAAGTCTTGTACTTAATTAAGAATTAAATAATTATTTAGGATCTAGGTTTGTGATTTAAAGATCCTAAGATAATTTCATAAAATATGGGTTAAAGGGTTATGGGTTAGCTTGATTAGGTCATTCACTGGGTTAGACCTAGGATTAGATTAAATGTGGACTTAGTTAAGAAATTGATCAAATCTAATTAATAGTTAATTAGGACTAGATCATTTTTTTTCTATAGATCAATTCAATAGTTGCAGTTGATCAAAGTCCATACATCTAACAAATGGATACTGATCGTGGCTCAGTGGTCGAGCTCGAGTCTTTAGGCAAACCAGATCAAAATTGATAAATCGATTGGTGTCTAAGATAAGTCTGGCATCCCAGATCGATGGTTTTTAATTGGCAGCCTACTTACCTGACCATTTCTGATAGTGTCTAAGGCAAGCCTTGGCAGACCCTTCCATCGATCTTACTTACCTAGCCAATGTGGTTAATCAGGTTTTGATTAGGTTGCTTATTGGTTCGAGCTAACCCATGTCACATAAGAAATTAGTGAGACTAATTTCATTTAGTGAGACTGATCTAGGTGCCCATGGACCGAAATTGATCCTAGTCCTCATCAGTGTCTTGTGAAGTCAGTGGGAGGACTTGACTTGGTGAAGTCAGTAGGAGCAAATTGGTCCATGTCCTTTCTATCCTTTAATCACTAATAATTTAAATTCTCTAAAATTATTAGATCCTTAAAATGATGAAGTTATGGAGATAACTGAGTCATAGCCTTCCATTAAGTTGATTGATAATGTGTCTATTAACTCAATAATCATTAGAGGCCCATAGGCCTGGTGCTTGTTGACTAATGAAATTATCATTCATCATATGATGATTTGGATGTGTCTCTCTAATGTTGGTTAGGTTGACCAACCATAGTTGGACTTAATCATTCATTAGTTAGATTTATCAGGTATGCTCATGTTAATGGTTGGACCTAATCGGATCCTTACAGTGGAGGCCCTAGCCAACTGATTAGGTTTCTGGGGTGAAATTAAATTACTAAAAATTATTTAGAGAAATAATTAATTATGAACCTATCCTTAGATGTACATGGGTTGACCAACCATAGTTAGGCTTATGTGCAGTCTATGTGGATTCTAGTACATACTAAGGAATTAGGATAATTCCTCGAATTGGAAGTAGAGGCTACCAGTTCGAACAAAATAGTGAAAGAACCTTTAGACTAAAGTCTAAGTCTTTAGACTTAATATAATTCATATACTAAGGTCATTATTCTCTTTTCTCAAATTAAGGCTAAACCCTAATTGCTCCATCATTGTTAGATAGTGATGACTTATGGGATCCAACTTCAATAATTAGTATCAAAAGTTGAATTTGGTTCAGCAGTACGAATGGGTTCGTATTGAGGCTTCTAAGTCCAGTCAAAATAATTAGTCTAAGGTTAACCCAAATCAGGCATAGTGCTTCTACTATAAGAAGCAGGGTCATAGGAAGATGAATTATCTTGCTTCTCTTGACCATAATAGGCTGAATAAGAGAAAGAAGCAAAAGTTGCTTATCAAGGATGTTATATGATAACACCTTGAAATTCTTTGTATGAAATTCTGCTACCTGGGTATGAGATACCGATAGTTCTATGCAATTTGTTGTAAGAACTACAGGTAGGTAGAATGTTTGAAAATGACGAGAAATACCTAAACATTGGGGATGAAAATCCTGTTCCAATCCTAGTTTAGGAATTTTCAAGCTTATTTTCAAAGATGTCATTTTGAATAATCATCACTATTGTCCATCTTTATGATAAATGTCTTCTCTATTGACCTTTTGACCACGGATGGTTATCATTTATCAAAAAAGAGAATTGTTGTGATATTATTGTGAATAATGTTTCAATAATACATGGATGATAAAGAAATGACATTTAACATTTATATAGCCTGTTAAGTGTAATATATATACCCTAGTTAGATTATGTCATGGATGTCTATCTTTGGCATTATACGCTTAGTCATCTTGAGAAAAATAGGATAAACGGGTTAGCTTGAGAGGAAAACCTTGACATCAATGATTGTGAATCATTGATAACCTATGAATCTTGTCTTCTTGGGAAGATGATAAAGTCACCTTTTACTGAAAAAGGTGAAGAAGAAAATAAAGTTCTAAGTCTCATACATAGTGATGTATGTGAAGGGAAATCCTGATTTCTCGGTCCAGGTTCGTTCAGATCTGATCAGATCAAGAGATATATTTCAAAATTTTTTCTCTTGATCCCAATCAGATCTTGATATATTTTAGATCTGATTCTTATTATTTTAATAAAATAAAATTAAAAGATAAATTAAATCAAATTTAATTTACCTGATCTGGGTAATCCTATTACCCTGTTGATGATCCTATTTGCAGCGGAAGGTTCTGGATCTTAGCCACGCAAGCGCCTGGCCTCTACCGGTATCCACTCGGGTTGGATCTGGAGATCCTCTTCTTCTCTATCACACCTCCAAAAATTAGATCTGGATCTGATCTGGAGGATCTTCAAAACTCCTTTTGAAGATCAGCAGTCGTCCTTTGCAGCAGTGCAGCCTTCTTCTTTTGATCGCCTTTCTTTTGATCTGGAACGCACCAACCTAAGTCCAAAACTCTTTTGGACGTGGAGAGCAAGGGGAGAAGAGACTATGGCATGGAGAAGGAGGGGAGAGGCAGCCTTGGGGTGTGGGGTTTCTCAATTGAATTGCATTAGCATAGAATCTGAGTTGGGCGCAGGGTCTTATTTATAGACTAAGCGTGATCCAACTCCTCTTCCTCCCAACCAATCACAATCCCTTTGTGAAATCAGATCTAAATCTGATTGGTGGGAATAGAGACCCCTGGATTCCTCCTTAGAGGGTGCCTAAGACCAGTCAAACTGGATTCTTAGTAGAACTCTGATTGGAATCCAAAAGGGAGGTGGAGTCCTTGTCCAACAAGGACTCCAAGGCGCCTCCAACTTGGGCGCACGCCTAGGGTGGCGTGCGCCCTCCTCCTTGCCAGGTTCTGGCAGGGGGACAGGCCCCCACCAGCTCTCCAATAGGTGCATGACACATGGACAAAAGTCAAAGTGTCTATGGTCAACATTTGACCAGTCAAAGGTCAACTTTTGACCAAAGTCAAAGGACCAAAAAATGGCAGGTGACCAAAAATGGCAGGTCATATCTTATAAAATAAGACAACCTTCTCTAACTTGGACAACCTCCAGTCAGACCATATGAAGGCCTCTGATTGAGCACAAACTCCTTTGGCTCAGTCAGGACAACTTATTAGTGATAGTAAAAGAAGAACGTTAGGTTCAATCGAGTGCTAGCACGATTTCCTTGAACCTAATTGAATCTCATTCAGATCAATTGAACTAGATCAGTTCAATTGATGATCACCAGATTCAAACCCTTGTTTGTGTGACCCAGTTAGGTTCAGTTCTGTATGGTAATGGGATATGTCATGATCTCTATCATAGACATCATCGAAACTCCTTTCGATGGATCAGAACTCTTCTGATTCGAACAGCTAGAATGATCGATCATCTAAATCATTCTAATTGCTCCCAAAATCCACCAGTGACACCTAGCAGTATATGGTGGCAACCCATCAGAGCTGAATGCGAACCTCTTGGTGCAGCTACCTGTGTGATTCAAGTTCTTCTATCTTGAGCCCCGATCAGATTAGGGTTAAGGTAAACTCGTCAAACCCTAGTCTCTGTCATATGATGTAATCATTCGATTCGAGTCCAATGTGAAAATCTAAATAGAAACTCTTTCTATTATTTCACTCTGCCATGGCCATGGGCTTCAGGACTTGATTCTCATGATTATCATAGGGCTGCTCCTCTACCACCGAGGTAGATAGATCCCATCTTGATGCAATCCAGTTCCTACAATGAACATGCTATAGCCAACATACACCTCAGGGTTCCATATGGCTAGGAGACTGAGTAATGGTGTAGTCAAACTATAACACCCTCAAGGTGAACTGCCGATGCATCTCAGGTCAAAGAACCAGACACACTACTGCAGCATCGAGTCAGTCATTGACGAGAAGGTAGACTCCCTAATGACTACTCGAGGTGGTCACGCTCAGTGCCCTCGTTCTCTAACGAGTACCTGTACTCTCGCTCCGGTGTCTCCACACCGTAGACTCAAGACTCATCTACTAAAGAGAAGCGATCGTACACCAACCTTCCGGATCAATCACCATCCTCGTGATGATCCTATGGTCGGGAGCTGTTTATGAGTTAATAATGATTATTCATGTCTTAAATTTTCAACTCTTGAAAATATGAATTATCATTACCATTAACTCAAAGGATGTATCACAGACACTAAATACACAGGTGTGATAGAAAATAACCCATTTCATTAATTATAGTCAAAATTATAATTTTGCCCCTAGAAGTGTATTACAAGTGTCAGCCAATTCTGGCTTCTAGGGCACATATATCTAACAATCTCCCACTTGTCCTAAAGCCAATTGGCTACAAGTCTAAGTCCCATCTTCTCAAGGTGGGCTTCGATCTTCTGCTGGCCCAACGGCTTTGTAAGTGGGTCTGCCACATTATCTGCGGAGTTGACTCTCTTGACCTCAACGTAACCTTTCTCAAGGTAATCGCGGATGAGATGATATCGCCGCTCAATGTGCTTGGACTTCTGGTGAGACCTCGGCTCCTTAGCAAGGGCTATGGCGCCATTGTTGTCGCAGTAAAGAGGAATGGCATCTGATGGCATTACTCCAATTTCTGCAGCAAACTTCTTGTACCAGAATGCTTCCTTTGCAGCCTCTGATGCAGCTATATATTCTGCTTCCATGGTGGAATCTGCTATCACAGTTTGCTTGGAACTCTTCCAGCTGACAGCTCCACCATTGCACACAAACAGACTTCCAGATGTCGACTTTCGATCATCTATATCAGACATGAAGTCCGAGTCTGTGTATCCTTGAACTTGGAGTTCTCCGTTACCAAAGACCAACATCATATCCTTAGTTCTTCTCAAGTACTTAAGGATACATTTCACAGAAGTCCAGTGTTCTTCACCTGGATTTGACTGATATCTGCTTGTGACACTCACAGCATGGGCTATATCAGGTCGTGTACATAGCATGGCATACATGAGGCTCCCTATTGCAGAAGCATAAGGGATCTTGCTCATGCGTTCTATTTCCTCAGGTGTGCTGGGGCACATCTTCTTGGAAAGATGAATACCATGTCTGAAGGGTATTAATCCCCTCTTAGAGTTTTCCATACTAAACCTCTTTAGTACTTCCTCTATGTACATCTTCTGTGAAAGTCCTAGCATCCTATTCGGTCTATCCCTATAGACCTTAATTCCTAGAATAAAGGATGCTTCACCTAGGTCTTTCATGGAGAATTCCTTGGACAACCACATCTTGACTGATGTCAACATGGGAATATCATTCCCAATAAGGAGGATGTCATCCACGTACAATACGAGGAAGACAACAGCGCTCCCACTGACCCTTTTGAAAACACACATGGTTCCTCTTCGTTTTTGATGAAACCAAACTTTTTGATCACATCATTGAAACGAGTGTTCCAGCTCCGAGATGCTTGCTTAAGTCCATATATGGACCTTTGCAGCTTGCAAACCTTGTGATCAGTATCACTGGATGTGAAACCTAGCGGCTGTTCCATATAGATATCTTCCTCAAGATATCCATTTAGGAATGCCGTTTTCACGTCCATTTGCCATATTTCATAATCGAAATAGGCTGCAACGGCAAGCAATGTGCGGATGGATTTTAGCATAGCTACTGGGGAAAAGGTATCCTGATAGTCAATGCCTTCGCATTGACTATAACCTTTTGCCACTAGTCTAGCCTTGAATGTCTCCACATTTCCCATCTGCACCAATCTTTCTCTTGAAGATCCATTTACACCCAATAGGTACTATACCTTCTGGTGGATCTACCAAGGTCCAGACTTGGTTTGAGTGCATCGAGTCGAATCTTCTGACTGCATTGCATTGCCTCAAGCCATTTCTCGGAGTCGATATCTGATATCGCCTCGTTGTAGGTTTTGGGATCATCACCATGAGCACCATTACCTATGAGGAACATTTCCTCTACGTCCTCTGAAATAATACCTAAGTATCTTTCAGGGGGACGGGAAACTCTTTCCGATCTACGAGGTGGAGGAGGTAGTGTTCTTATTGGCTCAACCTGATTTGGTTCCAATTGGTCCTTAGCTCTTTCCACTTGTGAGACTTTCTCATCAAGCTTAATCTGCTTTCCAATGCCACTATCTTGAATAAACTATTTTTTCAAGAAATATGGCATGTCGACTCACAATCACATTGTGGTCTTCTGGAATGTAGAAATAGTATCCTAATGACTCTTTAGGATATCCTATGAATCGAGCTCTAAAGGACCTAAACTCTAACTTGTCCGCTTGTTGTCTTTTGACATGAAGCCGGACAACCCCAAATTCTGAGATGACTCAGACTTGGTTTCTTACCGTGCCATATCTCATACGGTGTGGTAGGAACGGTTTTAGAGGGAACCCTATTCAGTAAATAGATTGAAGTTAATAATGAATGTCCCCAAAGAAAATCAGGGAGGTCTGTGAAGCTCATCATGGATCGAACCATATCCAATAGAGTCCGATTTCTCCATTCTGAAACCCCGTTGAGTTGAGGTGTTCCTGGTGGAGTCCATTGAGAGACTATGCCATTTTCCTTAAGATAGTCTAGGAATTTCCGGCTAAGGTATTCACCTCCTCGATCTGATCGAAGAACCTTAATGGGTTTTCCAGTTTGTTTTTCTACTTCATGTCTGAATTCTTTGACTTTTCAAAAGCTTCAGACTTGTGTCTCATAAGATACACATACCCATACCTAGACAGATCATCGGTAAAGGTAATGAAGTAGACAAAATTGCCTCTAGCCGGCACATCAAATGGGCCGCACACATCAGTATGTACTAGGGCAAGGAGATCTGTGGCCCTCTCCCCATGTCCAACAAAAGGGAGTTTAGTCATTTTGCCTTGAAGACAAGATTCACAAGTTGGATATGACTCAAAAGTCAATGGACTCAATAGCCCATTTTTCTCCAATTTGTTGATCCTATCTTCTGCTATATGACCTAATCTCAGGTGCCATAGATATCTATCGTTTGGACTATCCCTAGGTCGTTTGGCATTCACGTTTTGCTCGAATAATGAGCATACCTCCAGAAGGACCTTCCTTCTTGTTCTTTAGGGTGGCCAGGTAAGTAGGGCAGTTCCGCTTCCAATGGCCGTCGCTGTTGCAATGGAAACACTTTCCTTTGCCATCGACCTTCTTCTTCGGTTCTGCCTTCTTCTTCTTTGATCCTTCCACCTTTTGCTTTTTCACAGACTTCTTTTTCTTTCCATAAGACTTTCTTTTGGAAGAAGTCCGTTCCATAGCAAGAACTGAGCCTTTAGAACCTTTCATAGAAAGCTCAGCGGTAACCAGCATATTCATTAACTTCGGCCAAGGAATTTTGAAGTTTATGCATGTGGTAATTCATGATGAATTGCCCATATGCATCAGTCAAGGATTGCAGAATAATATCATTCTGCAGATCCAAGTCCAACTTCACACCGAGCTTCTCAAGCTCTTCCATGTCCTTGATCATTGTCAGACAGTGATCTTGGACTGACTGCCCATCACGCATCTTAGCCTTAAAAAGTCATTTTGTGACTTGATATTTGGCTGCGCGACTCTGTTCACCAAACATCTCCTGCAGGTGAGCCAACATTTGGCGAGCAGTCCCGATATCTTCATGTTGGCGCTGGAGCTCATCAGACATCGAGCCCAACATGTAGTATCTGGCCTTATTGTCTTCGTCAATCCATTTTTCCAGAGACGCTCTCTGTTCAGTGGATGGACGAGCTGGTAAGGTGGGAGGGTCCTGGTCCAAAACATGTGTTAACTTCTCTGAACCCAAAACAATTTTGTAGTTCCTGAGCCAATCTTTATAATTGGGTCCAGTCAGTCTATGTGTGTCTAGGATACGTGCCAGTGGGTTGGACGCAGACATTTTCCTGTAGAGAGTCAAAGATTCTAGTTAGATACTGTAATTTTGACTTGACCAATTTGTTTAGGGATTTTATTTTTAAACAAATTAGCTCCCACTATTTTCTCGGATCCCTACACTCCCTCTGTAGAGATGCGAAAATCTCCGCGATTGATGATTTCTAGTGGGTGGTGCGGTCTCACCAACTGACTCATCACCTCACCTAACAGTTATTGGTGATGGGTTAGCCAATGAGTGAACAACTCTTGTTCAATGATTCTCTAATCATGGTGCACCCAAACTTGGTCTCTAATTCATGAATCTCACCGTATCCGGAATATTGATCCACTCCTTAGTTAAGTCAGACCCACCATTTGCATAGACTGGGTTCCTAATTGGGTCTCTCACCGTATCCGGAATATTGAGCCCAACTCATCCTCCAGCCCATAGCATCCAATGCCTAATAGACATGGTTGCATCTTTCCCGGTGCAACTGAGCCACTGTATCCAGCCGAGAACAATCAACCCCGGGAAGGGCCCGCACGTCTACAATGGTGGAAGACCTCGGACTTAATCTTTTCTTAGGGAGAATTGATTCAGGTCTCATTAAACTAGACTTGGCTTAGTCATAACAATTATGACTAACCTAGTGGCATGGGTCAGCTCGGATTATTGACCACCTCAGATCAGAACTGTGTCAACAGATATGGCCAGGTAAGTGAGACCGGTGGAAGGAATATGCCGTTAACTCGCACAAGAACGCATTCAGGTCGAGTAGCTTCCAATTAAAAACCAGTCGGTCGTCTATGCCAAACTTACCTTAGACACCAAATTGTTGAGTCAGAACCAATTGGGTTAGCCTACAATCCAGACTCTAACCTCTGAGCCTAATTAGGTCTTGCTTGATCGTGACTCGATCTTGACCCAGACTTAATCCTATTAGGCTGGTCAATTTAAGCATTGTTGATCCCATCTAACCAACTCTTGATTCGGTTTGATCAACCGCTTAGACCTAATTGAGCTACCCAAGCCCGAACCCAGTATTATGAATATGTCTTAGATCTAAAATTCTCAATT
>QRFJ01000622.1:469514-562542 GCA_006176705.1 Cocos nucifera
TTTTTCTACTTCATGTCTGAATTCTTTGAACTTTTCAAAAGCTTCAGACTTATGTCTCATAAGATACACATACCCATACCTAGACAGACATCAGTAAAGGTAATGAAGTAGACAAAATTGCCTCTAGCTGCACATCAAATGGGCCGCACACATCTGTATGTACTAGGGCAAGGAGATCTGTGGCCCTCTCCCCATGTCCAACAAAAGGGTTTAGTCATTTTGCCTTGAAGACAGGATTCACAAGTTGGATATGACTCGAAGTCAATGGACTCAATAGTCATTTTCTCTAATTTGTTGATCCTATCTTCTGCTATATACCTAATCTTAGGTGCCATAGATATCTATCGTTTGGACTATCCCTAGGTCGTTTGGCATTCACGTTTTGCTCGAATAATGAGCATACCTCCAGAAGGACCTTCCTTCTTGTTCTTTAGGGTGGCCAGGTAAGTAGGGCAGTTTCGCTTCCAATGGCCGTCGCTGTTGCAATGGAAATACTTTCCTTTGACATCGGCCTTCTTCTTCGGTTCTGCCTTCTTCTTCTTTGATCCTTCCACCTTTTGCTTTTTCACAGACTTCTTTTTCTTTCCATAAGACTTTCTTTTGGAAGAAGTTTGTTCCATAGCAAGAACTGAGCCTTTAGAACCTTTCATAGAAAGCTCAGCGGTAACCAGCATATTCATCAACTTGGCCAAGGAATTTTGAAGTTTATGTATGTGGTAATTCATGATGAATTGCCCATATGCATCAGTCAAGGATTGCAGAATAATATCATTCTGTAGATCCAAGTCCAACTTCACACTGAGCTTCTCAAGCTCTTCCATGTCCTTGATCATTGTCAGACAGTGATCTTGACTGACTGCCCATCACGCATTTAGCCTTTAAAAAGTCATTTTGTGACTTGATATTTGGCTGCGCGACTCTGTTCACCAAACATCTCCTGCAGGTGAGCCAACATTTGGCGAGCAGTCCCGATATCTTCATGTTGGCGCTGGAGCTCATCAGACATCGAGCCCAACATGTAGTATCTGGCCTTATTGTCTTCGTCAACCATTTTTCTAAAGACGCTTCTCTGTTCAGTGGTATGGACGAGCTGGTAAGGTGGGAGGATCCTAGTCCAAAACATGTGTTAACTTCTCTGGACCCAAAACAATTTTATAGTTCCTGAGCCAATCTTTATAATTGGATCCAGTCAGTCTATGTGTGTCTAGGATACGTGCCAGTGGGTTGGACGCAGACATTTTCCTGTAGAGAGTCAAAGATTCTAGTTAGATACTGTAATTTTGACTTGACCAATTCGTTTAGGGATTTTATTTTTAAACAAATTAGCTCCCACTATTTTCTCGGATCCCTACACTCCCTCTATAGAGATGCGAAAATCTCCGCGATTGATGATTTCTAGTGGGTGGTGCGGTCTCACCAACTGACTCATCACCTCACCTAACAGTTATTGGTGATGGGTTAGCCAATGAGTGAACAACTCTTGTTCAATGATTCTTAATCATGGTGCACCCAAACTTGGTCTCTAATTCATGAAAATCTCACCATATCCGGAATATTGATCCACTCCTTAGTTAAGTCAGACCACCATTTGCATGGACTGGGTCCTAATTGGGTCTCTCACCGTATCCGGAATATTGAGCCCAACTCATCCTCCAGCCATAGCATCCAATGCCTAATAGACATGGTTGCATCTTCCCGGTGCAACTAAGCCACTATATCCAGCCGAGAACAATCAACCCCGGGAAGGGCCCGCACGTCTACAATGGTGGAAGACCTCGGACTTAATCTTTTCTTAGGGAGAATTGATTTCAGGTCTCATTAAACTAGACTTGGCTTAGTCATAACAATTATGACTAACCTAGTGGCATGGGTCAGCTCGGATTATTGACCACCTTAGATCAGAACTGTGTCAACAGATATGGCCAGGTAAGTGAGATCGGTGGAAGGAATATGCCGTTAACTCGCACAAGAACGCATTCAGGTCGAGTAGCTTCCAATTAAAAACCAGTCAGTCGTCTATGCCAAACTTACCTTAGACACCAAATTGTTGAGTCAGAACCAATTGGGTTAGCCTACAATCCAGACTCTAACCTCTGGGCCTAATTAGGTCTTGCTTGATCGTGACTCGATCTTGACCCAGACTTAATCCTATTAGGTTGGTCAATTTAAGCATTGTTGATCCCATCTAACTAACTCTTGATTCGGTTTGATCAACCGCTTAGACCTAATTGAGCTACCCAAGCTCGAACCCAGTATTATGAATATGTCTTAGATCTAAAATTCTCAATTTTAGACCTAATTAATATTTTATAAACTTAATTCTTAATTAAGTAGGGTTCATAAACAAAATATGCACAATAAATCCTAGGGTTTCAGGATCTAGGATTTTGTAGAAAGTAAGTTTTGGGTTTCTGATTAAGGACGAACACGCAGCACCCCTACACATCATAAGAACACCCAATCGAATGGAAAGAGAGGGCCTTTAAACCCTTCTTCGTTCTTATGACCGGACGGCCAAGAGGAATGCCTTAATCAGGAACATTCAATACTACAAAACAATATCAGATCTATATCATATATCTCATATATAAAGTAGATCTAATCATGGCATATTTTGCATACATCTCATGTATCATAATCATGAATGTTTTCAGATCTAAATTATCTCATAATAATCTGAAAAATTAGATTTAAATTGATCTAATCAAAATAAATTCTAATCTAGACAATTATGTAGAACTATTCTACAACTAGTCTAGACATGCATCAATCATATCTCATATGATATTTAAAATTAAATAATTTTTATTTGATGTTTATCAGATGTTATTATAACACTTATAATATCAAAAAATAGTAAATAAGAAGATCTAAAATATGATTTAATCAGATTAAATCAAAGACATGCAAAACTATTCTATAGAACTATTCTATTCTAGAACTAGTCATACATATCTTCATGTTCTTAGATCCAAATCATTTAATTTTAATTTTTCTGATTTCAGATCTGATCACATCTCATGTGACATCTAAAATCACTTTATTTTATAATTAAAATAAAATTAAAATCAGATCTAAATAATTTTAGAACCATGGCTCTGATACCAGTTGAAGGGAAATCCTGATTTTCCGGTCCAGGTTCATCCAGATTTGATCAGATCAAGAGATATATTTTAAAAATTTTTCTCTTGATCCCAATCAGATCTTGATATATTTTAGATCTAATTCTTATTATTTTAATAAATAAAATAAAATAAGATAAATTAAATCAAATTTAATTTACCTAATTTGGGTAATCCTATTACCCTGTAGATGATCCTGATTGCAGCGGAAGGTTCTGGATCTAGCCACGCAAGCGCCCGGCCTCTACCGATATCCACTCAAGTTGGATCTGGAGATCCTCTTCTTCTCTATCATGCCTCCAAAAATCAGATCTGGATCTGATCTGAAGGATCTTCAAAATTCTTTTGAAGATCTGCAGTCGTCCTTTTGCAGCAGCGCAGCCTTCTTGCTTTTGATCGCCTTTCCTTGATCTGAATCGCACCAACCAAAGTCCAAAACACCTTTTGGACATAGAGAGCAAGGGGAGAAGAAGCTATGGCATGGAGGAGGAGGGGAGAGGCAGCCTTGGGGCGTGGGGTTTCTCAATTGAATTGCATTAGCATTAGGGTTGGGCGCAGGGTCTTATTTATAGACCTCTTGTGATCCAACTCCTCTTCCTCCCAACCAATCACAACCCTTTGTGAAATCAGATCTAAATCTGATTGGTGGGAATAGAGACCCCTGGATTCCTCCTTAGAGGGTGCCTAAGACTAGTCAAACTGTATTCTTAGTAGAACTCTGATTGAAATCCAAAAGGGAGGTGGAGTCCTTGTCCAACAAGGACTCCTAGGCGCCTCCTACTTGGGCTCACGCCACCCTTGGCGTGCGCCCTTCTCCTTGCCAGGTTCTGGCAGGGTGACAGGCCCCCACCAGCTCTCTAATAGGTGCATGACATGTGGTCAAAAGTCAAAGTGTTAATGGTCAACGTTTGACCAGTCAAAGGTAGACTTTTGACCAAAGTCAAAGAACAAGAAATGGTAGGTGACCAAAAATGGCAGGTAATGTCTTATAAAATAAGACAACCTTCTCTAACTTGGACAACCTCCAGTTAGACCATATGAAGGCCTCTGATTGAGCACAAACTCCTTTGGCTCAGTCAGGATAACTTATTTGTGATAGTAAAAGAAGAACGTTAGGTTCAATCGAGTGCTAGCACGATTTTCTTGAACCTAATTGAATCTCATTCAGATCAATTGAACTAGATCAGTTCAATTGATGATCACTAGATTCAAACCCTTGTTTGTGTGACCCAGTTAGGTTCAGCTCTGTATGGTAATGGGATATGTCATGATCTCTATCATAGACATCATCGAAACTCCTTTCGATGGATCAGAACTCTTCTGATTCGACAGCTAGAATGATCGATCATCTAAATCATTCTAATTGCTCTCAAAATCCACCAGTGACACCTAGCAGTATATGGTGGCAACCCATCAGAGCTGAATACAAACCTCTTGGTGCAGCTACTTGTGTGATTAAGTTCTTCTATCTTGAGCCCCGATCAGATTAGGGTTAAGGTAAACTCGTCAAACCCTAGTCTCTGTCATATGATATAATCATTCGATTCGAGTCCAATGTGAAAACCTAAATAGAAACTCTTTCTATTATTTCACTCTGCCATGGCCATGGGCTTTAGGACTTAATTCTCATGATTATCATAGGGCTGCTCCTCTACCACCGAGGTAGATAGATCCCATCTTGATGCAATCCAGTTCCTACAATGAACATGCTATAGCCAACATACACCTTAGGGTTCCATATGGCTAGGAGACCGAGTAATGGTGTAGTCAAACTATAACACCCTCAAGGTGAACTGCCGATGCATCTCAGGTCAAAGAACCAGACACACTACTGCAGCATCGAGTCAGTCATTGATTAGAAGGTAGACTTTCTAATGACTACTCGAGGTGGTCACGCTCAGTGCCCTCGTTCTCTAACGAGTACCTATACTTTCGCTCCGGTGTCTCCACACCGTAGACTCAAGACTCATCTACTAAAGAGAAGCGATCGTACACCAACCTTCCGGATCAATCACCATCCTCGTGATGATCCTATGGTTGGGAGCTGTTTATGAGTTAATAATGATTATTCATGTCTTAAATTTTCAACTCTTGAAAATATGAATTATCATTACCATTAACTCAAAGGATGTATCACAGACACTAAATACACAGGTGTGATAGAAAATAATCCATTTTATTAATTATAATCAAAATTATAATTTTGCCCCTAGAAGTGTATTATAAGTGTCAGCCAAATCTGGCTTCTAGGGCACATATATCTAACATCAGCATATTCTGCATCGCTTTCACCTTAGATATTTGATCTGGATGACGTCGATCTTTAGAAGATCGATGTAAAAGGAGAAGTTGACTGACCCATTTGCTAAGGCCTCGAAATTAATGAGTTCTATGAACTCAAGTGGAAGATAGGATATTTGATATCGTTATGATTGGCTTTAGTCCAAGTGGGACTTATTGGAAAATATATCCTAAAATCAATAATCTAAGTAGTAGATGATTAAAATTAGTAAATGAATTATCTAATAATTATTATTTGGCTGATTCATCATAAAAGTTTTATCTTCCTTAAATGAACTTCTAAATTATGATAAAGTACTTAGAACCATAATTAATCGATAAAGAAGAATTTATCGGATGGTTCTTAAATTATTCACAATCAAATGATAAGTTATTAATAAAGACGATAACTTATCGAGTGTAGATTGCTGTATACCATATGCATTGGTTGTCCTCATAACCAAATGGTGTGGAGACATTGATATGGCATCTAGGTAGAAGTACATCTACACAGAACATGATCAATGTAGCACTCTACTGTCAAGAGTAGCTAGCTACGGCCAATGGATATAAGTGTCCCTCCGACCTGAGATCACTATGGTGACTTGCAAGCAACTCACTTTACTTTGGTGCTGGACTGCCTGTATTTCTAATATAATTTTGAAAGATTTTTGGATACAGTCAAGTACTTATGAAGTCGGTGTGTGAGTCAAGATGGGATTGAACATTTTTGATTAGTTTCAGGAAGAGAATATTTTGTTGTGTTTCAATTTAGCAAAACCTAGGCCTGGGTAATCCTCGTGAGGTGTCATGGGATCTGCAAAATTTTGAGACATAATAGAGATGACTTGTATGAGTGTTTGATAGGATACTTGAAGTCATTTTGAGTGTTATTGGTCATAGGAATGAATTATATGGTAATCATGGGCTATGAATCTAAGAATGTTGCTTTGCATCCATTCGATCTATCCGAATGTCGGGTACCATTGCTAGATAGTCATTTCGATTGGTATAGGAATCAATTCTTGTGCTACTGGCTTAAGTTCGAACCTATGGTGTCATATGCATTAGAGCTTGTAATCTGATCAGATGGTTAATCGATGATTGAGAATCGTTCTAAGGTCAATCTATCAATATGATTGATGTTTGACCTAATGCAAGTGTTGCAAGAGGATTGCTAATTGGCTCAATTTGATTGAGCAATCAGGGTGAGATCAAATCTAATTGAATTAAATTTAATTAGAATTAGTTTAGATTTAATTAGATTAAGTCTAATTAGTTTATTGGATAAGCCAATTGCAAGAAAGAATAATTTCTTGTTTGACTAGGACTTGGGTGTACCTAATTGACTTAGGATTTAAATCAGATTTAAATCTTAATTTAATCTAATTTAATTGGGCCCCTAGTTGGATTAGGATCATCCTTAATTGGATTTTATTTAATCTAGTTTAAATATGATTTAAATCGGGGTTAAACCTATTTTGACCTAGTCAAACAAGAGGAGACCCACTTGGACTGGGACTCACTCTCTTTCTCTTGCACCTAAGAAAGCTCATGCTCCATAATTATATTTCTGATGTTTATGTACATTCCCATGCCTAAGGAGAGTCTCCATGCCCACATATGAGTTTTTTTTTTTGGAATTTGTTATGACTTGGTCAAAACTTGGAAGAAGTTGGGGTTTGTTTCCTACTTGGAAGAGTCCCTTTTGACCAAATCTCTTCCTTCTTATTTTGGATTCCTCTCCCAGACCCACCAGCCCTTTTGTGTGCCATATTATCTTTCTTTTGTGCATGAGAATCAGTGGTTACATGCCAAAATTAAGGGAGGGGCGTCCAAGGGTTGGACGCCCCATGAGACTCCTTCTAAGACTAGGACTTTAACCTAGTCTTTGTCTTAAATTGAGGTGCCTCCTTTTAGATGGTTAGAGGATGTGATAAATCTCAAAAAAGTTATAGAAAATTAGAGGAAAAGGAGGAGAAGGTGTGGGGTGGTTTGTGGCACCAATATTCTTAGAGAAGAGACTTCAACTAAGACATCAAAGGTTGATGTCTTGAAGAGACAAGGTAAGAGAAGATTGTCTTCTCTTTATTTTTCTCTTATGTATTTTTTCTCTTATTTATTCTTTATGATTTTTATGTGATAAAAATTTAAGAGAGAGTAGAATAGGGTGTGGGGATAAGTGCTCCAAGTTGTTGGGGCATGATGTTCTTTTTGGACATGATTTGATCATGTCCTGATGAGAGAAGGAGAAGAGAAGAAAGGTCTTCTCTTAGGATTTCTTGGAGAACCCTTCTTCTCCAATTTTTATAAGAATTTTTTATGAATAAAATTAAAAATCTTATATCTGAAAACTTAGAAAAAATTCTAGAGGAGATGGTCTCCTCTTGTCCTAGTATAGAGATATTTTCAGGACATCAATCGTTGATGTCTTGAAGGAGAAGATTTATCTTTTCTTATGATTTATTTTTTTTTGATTTAATTTTTTGATTTATGGAAGATCCAAGGTTTGGATTCCTCCCTTATTCCTCCTCATGTTCTTCATCTCTTGGAGTATCCAAGAGATTCAAAAAACATATATTTGATGGACCATCAGGAGGGATCCGCAAGAAGCTAGTACTTCGAGCGGATCTTCGTTCGACGAACCTTCGATCTATGTTGCAGGTTCGTGTGGATCACCTGTAGATGTCGGACACGTGTATGGCTCTAAAAGCAACAATAAAAATGAACCATGAAGTTCTCGACCCATGCAAAGGTTAGAGATTTGATCTCTTGGTAACCTAGATATGATCTAGGGTTAGATCTAGAATTGTTCTTAATCTAGGTATTGATATGATCAATACCACTTATGATTAATTTAATTTTATATTTATATTTACATCATGACATGTTATAGATCCTTGATGTAGAATTTTGTAATCTGATTACATGCATATTGTAGATTAATCTATTTAATCTATGTCTTTTACTGCTTTAATTTCAAAAAAGTTGAAATCTATGCATGAAATCCTGCATGTTTTCTTACACATCGAAATTTACTGAAGTTGGAGAAGATGAGGTTGCTAACGAGACTTGCAAGATGAAGTCCTATCTAGAGTTAGCTCTAGCAGGATCCTTCGATGGTCAAGTTAGTTTTTTGGCCAATAAAAATAGAGTACATAGAAGATTTTTTGCAAAGAAGAGAGCTTAGAGAGGAGAAACTTATCTAGAGGATCCCTTATATAGGTGGAGCCTGTGATAGAATAATGGTGATAGCCATAACAGAATGTTAGAAGGTCATTTAGGCCACTTAGAGTTTGTTTCGAAGAGTGGACTGTCATTTTATCATGACTAGTTGGCGGTAGGATTTCATTTATTGGAGGTCGGACTAATCGAGCTTCGAAGGTCAGCCTTTGCATTGATGATGGTGAGTTTGCAACCGACTTGGCAGCTTGGATCTTACTGATGTTGCCTTTGATAGCTTTTAGGAACTTGACCACCTTCAAGGTTGGCTGAGAGTAGGTGTGGACATCTAGACTAGAGGTCAAAGAGGGGATGGTTGGTTCTTCAATAAGGACTATAGCCAAGCTTTCTTAAAGAAGTTCGATCAAGATAGCGGAGATTCTTGATTGACTTAAAGCTAGGATGGATGAATACTAAGATTCGTAGCTTCTTATGTGCCCACTGCTTATTCTAGATTGAATAATGGAGTTATATTGATGGTGAAGTCCTCTCGTTGACTTAAATTCATCTATCTGAAGTCCTTGGTGTAGAGCTACCAGGATCTACAATCCACAAGGTGGAGTAGAGAAATTTGGTGGAGAAAAATTTGGCTAAAGAAAAATTTGACTGGAGAGAAATTTGGCTGGCCGAGGTCCTTGATGTGAGATTGGAGAGATCTGCCATCTATAATGAAGGAATTCGATCGTCTTCATGATCGGCCGCCTTCAAGGTTGACCATCAGATAAGGTCGGGCTGCATTGGGATTCGATACTTGATGGAGGCCTACTGTCTATCTTAAGCTAGGGATTAGAACTAATTGAAGGGCGACTCCTTTCACTACTCAAGTTCATCTGGCTGAAGTTTATAATGCAATTATGGAAAGGTCTGCTGCTATCAGGAGGAGCTGAGAGGACTTTCGTTGAGGAGATCACCTGCAAATGGGGTTGGGCATTCATGAGTTATTCTTGAATGAAGCTCTGAACCTAACGATCCTTAGAGTCCAATCTTCAAGGATTCATCAAGACTGAAAGGTCGACTTGGTTGAAGTTTGGGTTCAATCATCATAACTCCAGTCAATACTATATCAAGGTCGGACATCCCATTGGACTTCAATGGAAGTTATTTTTACCCCCAACATTGGTTATGAGAAAAAAACTTTCTAGTTAGACTATGATCTAGATCTAGCCAATGGGATGGATTATTGACCACATGATTAGAAATTAGTTTCTCCTGGACTTAGCCAGTCGGGGTTGATCGCTAGTACATGCTGCTATATCATGTATTTATATTTTAGAATTAATCTCTTTGCCCGAACATGGGACTAATCATATCCATGTGAATTAGAGCTAGTTCCATTTTGGGTCTAACTAGTGGGGCTGATCACCAGTACATATCGAGAAATTGAATGTTCTATATTTGGGACTTGTCCCTTCCGGATCTTGTTATGGGGATGATCGTGGCCATAGTCATTGATGACTGAGAGAGAATTTGGTATTTCTTATGATGCATGGCTTAGTTTTGAAAATTAAATTATGTTGATAAATTATATCTAAATTTTGAAAAAAATTAATTTTGCTTGATCCCTTAGAGATATTGGTAACTTACTGAGTGTATAAAGCTCACTTTCTCTTTTCTTTTCTTGAATAACTTGTGGAGATTGGGACTGAGTAGTGAGGTGCTGGAAATTATGTCACAAAACCAATCGTCGGTCTGTTGACTTTTGAGATATTGTAAATGATTTATTAATTAATAAAAAATATTTTAGCATCTTTTTTCATCATAAGTTTACGTCTTCTAATGAACTTCATTATTGTAATGAAGTCCTTAGGACTATTTAGTTTCGATAAAGAGAGGATTTATCGATTAGTCCTTAAATTTATTCACGACTAAATGATAGGCTGTTAATTAGGATAACAGCATCTATCGAGCATAGATCGCTATATGCCATATAGGTTGGTTGTCCTCTTAACCAAGGTGTGTGGAGACACTGGTATGGCATACAGATGAGATGTATCGATACATCGTCATTGAACGTGATCAACTCTAGAGCATTTTGTTGTCGAGAATGTCTCTAATGGGATATAGATATAAGTATCCCTTAGACCTGAGATCACCTCAGTGACTTGCAAGCAACTCACTGTGCTTTGGTACTGGACTAATTAAATTTTTAATTCAGCAATGGAAGGCTTCTGGGCATAGTCAAGTACTTGCAAAGTCGGAGTGTGATCAAGATGGAATTGACCACTCCAAGAGTTGAAGAATGTATTACTATATTTCAATATAGCAAAACCTTGGCTAGGGTAATCCATCAGATAGATTTAGTATTTTAAAATATAATGTGGACAACCTGATTAGAGTTGACAGTTGAACTCTGATGTGTCCTATGAGCATTGTGGTCAAGGGGATGAATTATATGGAAACTATATCCGCATGGGTTCTAAGGATAGTGTTCTACATCTTCGACCAATCCGACCGTCGGATATCATTGCTAGATGATTATTTTGATTGGTACAAAAATTTATTTCTATGCTATCGGCTTAGGTTTGGACTTATGAGGTAATACACATTAGAGCTTATGATTTGATCGGATGGTTGATCAACGATTGAGAATCATTCGAGGGTTAAATAATCAATATGATTGGTGTTTAACCTAGTGCAAGTATTGTAAGAGGATCGATTAGCAATTAGATTGCTAATTAGCTTAATTTGATAAAGCCAATAGGTTGAGATTAAGTCTAATTAAATATAATTTAATTAGATTTAGTTTGGATTTGATTGGATCAAGTTCAATTGGTTTATTGGATAAGCCAAGTGCAAGAAAGAACTAGTCCTAGTCTAATTAGGACTCGGATTAACCTAATTTTCTAATTTGATTAGAAAATAAATTAAAATTTAATTTAATTTAATTTAATTTAATTAAGTTCTTAAATGGGTTAGGATCTTATTTAATTGGGTTGATTTAATCTTAATTTTATTTGGTTAAAAGATTTTGTTTGATTAAGTCAAAATAGGAGTCCTAGTGTGACTAGGACTCCCATCTCCTTGGGCCACCTTGGTCCCAATGCCCTCCGTACCTATTTTTTAGGAATTTTTCATGGAAAATTTCTTTCTTCCTGATTTTCATGCCTCATCTCTCCCTCCAAGTCATATTTGGATGTTAGGTGGAAGACCAAGTCAAAGGAGAAATTCGTTTTGCTTAGGATTCTATGAGATAGAATCCTTGTTGACCAAAACACCTTCCGTTGAGTGCCACCCCTTCTTTTAATTAATTCTTCTCTTATTCCATCAAATTAATATTTTTTTTTGTGCACCCTCCCTTACTGGTCCATGCCAAAAATTATGGAGGAGGCACCCAAGAGTTGGGCGACCCAACAACTTCCTATGTTTGGATATTCCTAGTCTAGGAATTTGACCTAACTTAGATTCTTCTTTTTTTTTATTTATTGGATGAATTTTATTTTTATTTTATCATCAAATATAGAGCTTTGAGAGAGGTTTTGGGTGTGAAAAAATGAGAGAAAGAGGGTCCATGGGCATGGGGGTTCCATAGGCACCAAACTAGGTGTCTAGGTGAGAGGAAAGAGTAGAAGAAGAGGGTCTTCTTCTAGGATTGTTTTATTTTCAATCTCTCATCCTTTCTTTTGAATTTTTTTGAGAGAGTATTAGATCAACAAACTCTCATCTTTCTTCTCATATTTTGGAGAGTCTAAATTTTAAAAAAAGGAGCATCAGATCGATCGTCGAAGAAGGATCAGCACAGTACTAGCATGCTGTGCTGATTACCTGCAAAGAACTTCAGATCAGAGATTGTAGGCTCATGTGGATGACTCCTAGAGGCCAGACGTGTGTGTGGCTTGTGGCTTCATCCTCAAGTCTAGATCAGTAAGTTAAAACATCTAACTTACTTAGGTAATAGATCTGATCTATAAACTTCGTACCTGCATTTGATGTAATGTTGATCTAGGTTGATTTGATTAATCTTTTTTTTCTTATTTGATTTTAATTTTTTATTTAATATCATGCATTAATTCTATAATAGATCTGAGATCTAAGTATTTATATGATTATTTAAATAAATTTTTTATTTATTTAAGTCTTTCACTGTAAGATCTTGAAAAAGTTTTAAGATCTACCTGTGAAATCCTAGATCTGGTTTCTTCATGAGGAGCTTAGGATCTTAGAAAATATTTATTTTTTTGAATAAATATTAATTTTGATTTATGTTAATGAATCTCATGAATTATCATTAAACTATTTTTATTCTTTTAAATCAATAAAATTAGAAGTTGTTTTTAGTACTACTGCCTTGTATGGAAATAGAATTTTGAAAGTACAGGTAGGCCTTGTATGTCTAAGTGGTTAAACACATAAGACATGTGGCTGTCTGTCATGTGCTCGGCTTAGGCCTCCAGATGGGACATGACAAATTTGTAGTACATTAATTATTGCTTTTTGTAAATTAGCTAAAGACTGTTAATTCTTTTTGGTAAAAATACCAACTTATTAGTTTAATTAGACAATATATATTTTGTGAACAATGTAATTAGACTGCAATTATAGGATGATTGGTAACTATTATAACTTCTAGTATAAGCTCATGGAGAAAACCTATCAATTTGAATAAAATATGTCAAGATTCAAAATAAACTTAAAAGTATCTTACACCCAATCCTTCCATAATCATCCAAACAAAAGTTTTCCAATAGGACCTATTACCATGGATTCCTAACTGGGATCAAAGGTACTGAAGTAGAGTGAAGCCCAATGAAGATGGGGGCAGCAAGACAAATCTCAACTCCGGTGAGGACACACTGATGCTCAAGTAAAAAATCTATGGAACAGATGAGAGAGTGAGCATGATGGAATAGATTGTGTATCTTGTCAAAGTCTCTTGATTTTCCTATTTATAGGCCAAAGTTGGCGCCATAAAGGGAAAGAGTGGTGGGAGATCATACTCTCTCCCAGTCATATCATTCGAAGAGTCCCGCTTTAATTTTTTGGAGCTTGGCAGCTGGCACCACTCCACCTTGTAGTGGGAGCATCCACTTTCATTAATGATTTTAGTGTGGCTCCGTAAGATTTAATGGGTAATCTGACCACAACCAGTGTGCAATCAGCCATCTCCCTTAATGGCATGATTTGATGGGATCTATCAGTCTTGCCAAGTGTAGCGATTGTAGGAGCAGTCGGAGAGGATGCAACTTAGTGGTTCACCATATGTGCAATTGGAGATAGGGACCAGCAACGAATGCATGGGTCGAGTGACAATCAGTGGTTGATGCACATACTTTCGGCTTGGAGGTCAGGAGTTGGAGGCTGATGTCCATAGATGAACCCTGAGAGTCACGATCAAGGTGTCATGACCCCATAACACTTGCCCCCCTACTTCTAAGTTCAAGACATTTTGACTTGGAAGCAGCATTCTTCGAGGATGGTCCTCAAAATGTGCTTAAGTTGGTGGTTCCACATCCTTTAGTCTTCAAGTAGCATGTCACGTTGCTTCATGGCACTTGGCTCGGATCTAGCAGATCGCTCCACAAATTGTGCCTTCGAAGGCAGCATCCCACTAGGGGGGTGTAGAGTGCTTCTAGAGGTATGGATGGCTCAAGGCACATAAATCCCTTGGGACTGGTGTCATCTCATGATTTAGGTCATCCTTATTAAAAAGGAAGTTGGGGGAGTCATAGGGTGATGTTTCCAATAGGATAAGGATAGAAGCCGCCTCTTCCTCCTATCCAGGCTTGCCACATGGCAGTCTAGGAGGGGTTCCAAGGCACCCCTTGGGAATTGTTAGATGAGAAAGGTTAAGGAATTGGTGAAGAGCCTCAAGGGGTGTCATTTCGGAGCCAACCAAGTGGCATGATCTGCCAATTTGTTGACTAGATTCACATCGTCCAAAACATCTATAAATAGATCATACCTATGTTGGGTCTTTGCTGTTAGAGTGAATTCTCCTTCCCGCTGCCTAGTAGCCATGAAACCATCACCAAAATCTATTAAGCATGCGGTGAAGGAGAAGATGGCCATGGTCCGTGATAGGGACACGATGTTGTCGTTAAGACACCGTGTTTATCAGTTTAATCCGACTTCTTAAAATTATTGAAAATGCGTAGATAGCAGTGAGTCGGATCGAATCCACAGAAAAGGTAGTATTTTTATATTTGAAATCTTTGATTTTATAATAGAAAAAGATAAAAAAGAAGAGTTTTGAGATTAAAAGTGAAGTCAGAAAATAAAAAGTGAAAATTAAAAGATGCAGGAATTTAAACTTGGTACTAAGATCTACTAATTAGATCTTAGCATCTACTTGCAATAAAAAAATAATAATTAAAGTGTGGAAATTAAATTACAATAAAAATTAAAAGTAAAAAATTAAAATGCAAAAATAAAATTTTTATTAATTAAAATTTTAGAATTTAAATACATAGAATTTAAAAAGAATAAAATAGCCTGATCTCTGATCTTGGATCGGCATTGGCAGAAAGATGGTGTAGAAGCTCGGCTCTTCTTCTAGGCACCCGTTGCTTCGAAGTAGCCTTTAACCCATAGCCTGGCTTCGTCCTGTACCAAAGCTTCACCTTGATCGGAGATGTTGATTTCTGGAGGCCTAGGGTCCTTTTTATAGTGCTAGGAGGGCTGGATATTTTTTTCTAAAGGCAATATGGGACTAATTGCCTTTGTAATCATAAAAATTTGAATAAAATTTGAATAAAAATAACTCTGTTATAACTCTGGTAAATCTGGTAAAATTTGGCTATTCGATAGGAATCCAACGGTTTAAAAATCGTCAAAATCGGATGCCTATCAGCCCAGATCAGGTCGGATTAAATTCTGGCCATCCAATCGTGCTTGATCGAGGAAATCTGGCTGCAAATCGCACTTCGGGAGTCCTGATCACCACCGGGAGCATTCTGGATCGTCGGATCGAAGCTGGAATCAGGCGCTGCCGTCTGATGGTGATCTGAGTGAAATTGGCAACCGAAAAAAATGCTGACCGTTCGATCTTAACCACAATCAACCGTAGTCATCCGATAGCGCAATCGCTGTTCCCATGGACCGCGTAGACCGGCCGCACCACACACCGCAACCAATCAATGCTTCTGTCACCGAGTGAAATGACCAGATTGCCCTATGAGCTACGATAAATTTCTGTAGACCCTTTAAGGGTCTAGGTCCACCACGTGGCAGGCTCTGATTCGCCAGATTTTGCTGAGCTGGCGGTCCACGCCTGGATCGTAGACCGACTGATGGCTTCAACGACTGAGTCGGTTTTGATGGCTTGGCTTGGCTTGGTGGCTCAGCTTGGCTTGGTGGCTCGGCTTGCGAAGCTGGCTGAGCCATTTTCTTTTTTATTTAATTTTTATTTATTTTATATTTTTAAAAATTCATATCTTTTCCATTTTAGCTCCATTTTTCTTGAAATTTATTTTATTATGATCAAAAAAATGAGCTCTTTCTATTGATAATAAAATTTTATTTTTTAATTTTTATTTATATTTTATTATTTTTTAATTAATTTTTTAATTAATAAAAATATGAATTTTTCAAAAATTATATATAAATTGATTGATAATTCTTAAAAATTAATATAAATTAATTAATAAATTAATATTTTTATTGGTGAATTTATGATGCTTATCACACCCCCCAACTTAAGCTTTGCTTGTCCTCGAGTAAAGAAAGAATTTAGTTTTAAATACCTTTTAACTTTAGAGTTTCGAATTTTATCTAAGCAATTTTCAAAAGGGCCATTGATATTCAGTAGAGCTTAAATGAGACATATCATTGGAGTATTAATACTTATCAATAGAAAAATTAAGAAAAGAATAATAAATTTTTCAGAACTTTTTCTAAATTATTCTACTTTTATCTCTGATTTGTCTAAACTTTCATATAGGCAGGTGTATTGCTACTTCCGTCCTTCATTTATTGATTTTTATTTTTACATTACCCACTTTTTGATGCGAATATCATTGCTTAGGCAACGAGACCCGGTTACTCAGTAGAAAATCATTTTTTTTTTTTTTTTTAACGTTGTACCACTATTGAGTGTCTTAACTCCTTAAGCTTTCTATTTGATCCATGTAGCGAGTCTTGGGCCAATGACTCCCAAACCAGTTGGCTTTAGGGCACTAGGTATAGAATACCCCTCGGGCTTACTAGCTCGAATCAAATAGGCTACGAGTTAAGACTAGCTTTACAACGAGCTTCTTTGCCCTTCCCACCTTTTGACGCGAAACTCAATGCTTGCTTAGGCAAAGAGGCCTGGTTACTCAGTGAGAAGTACTTGAAAATTATTTTATTAAAATAAACTTTTATATGAAGAAACGTATAGTTACCCTACACAAGCCTATAAAAAGTAGACTTTTCTTTGATGCTAATGCTAGTAGAAATAATTAAAAATGCTCCAAGGAAAAAAATTTTATGTTCTAGACTTAACTCTTTATTGAATTTTCTTAATACTTGATTCCTCAATATCTCATAGATTCTCTAATCTATGCATCAATTTTCTTTTTAAAATGCTTAGTTTTATTCAATTTTAAGCATAATCAAGTATCTAAATACTAAATACTAACTTTTTTGAGGACTTAAAATTTTAAATTTTTTTTATTTTTCTCTCCTCCCAACTTAATCAACATTGTCCTCAATGGAGAAGAAAAAATAAAGGATGTAATAAAAAAAATATGGAAGAATACACCTAACTCAGTATATATTTATATATATATATATATATATTTTGGTCCAGCACATGCCTTTGAAAATTTGAGCTCTCCCTCCAACTTATTCAAATTATCCTAAAAAAAAATAAACTAAAAAGAAAAAAAAATAAACTAAAAAGATAAATTAGATAAAAACTAAATATTGGGTTGCCTCCCAACAAGCGCTAAGTTTACCGTCTTCAGCCAGACACAATGTAACTCACTATTCCTGTGTCAAATATTGGATTGACAAATTCCAATGGTTTTGGATTGCCAATCTCAGAAAGTTAATTTTTAATTCCATTATTAATATAATCTTTGTTAATTTTAGGAATATAATTTATGATTCCATTCTCAGACCCATATTTATTAAGAATTTCTCCTATTTGTTTTTCTAAAATGCTCATGAATGGAAGTTTTAGGAGTTAAGTTTGATTCAATGGGTGCTGGAATGGTGACTAAAGGCGATTTTAATTCTGGAGGTAAATTAATGTGATCCTGCTTAAACAACTCCATTGACATTTCATTACATGCCTTTTGATTTTTATAAGAAGAACCAACTTCTAGGGTTGAAGGGAATAGGACATTAGGTTTATAAGTCTCGGGTAAATCATCTATTCTCTTTTTTCTTATTTCTATCTCATTTAAACTGGAACTAGCATCAGTACTAATTCCTGGCTTGGGTTCTTCTATGTGGTTAGTCTCAGTACTAACCAGTTCCTCTAAGTTTTTATTTTGGCTAGCATCAGTACTAGCCTCTCTCACCTAGTTTTGGTATGGGTCCATAAGAATCCTATAGCTTTTAAGTTCAGAAATTACTTTGGTATTCTCAAATTGGAGATTCTTAGATGAAACATTAGATTGATAATTTAATCCAGGTGGTTGGGTCATTAGGTGGGTTGTTTGAAATTGGTAGGTTTGGTAGTTGATCTAGTTCCCTCCTCATGTTAGACTCAACTAATTGTCCTATTTGAGCTTCTAGTCTGGCGATAGATTGCTGTTGAGTTAGAATTAATTGTTGAAGTTGGTTAAATCTATCATCAGCTAGATTGGTCTGTTGAGGAGGTGGGTATGAAGGCTGATCATAATATGATGGCTGGGTAAACTGACTAGGCTGGCCATTATTATAGGTATAGTTTTGGTATTGGGGCCTATTTTGATAGTTTTGGATAGGTAAAATTTGGGTTTGAGCCTGAGTCTGTTAGGATGTCCAAGAAAAATTATAGTTACTCCAATCTGAATTATATAAATTTAAAAATGGGTCATTAATCAATTTGGAGTATCCTTGAGCAGCTTGAACTTATTCTTGGATAAAATGTGGAAATTATGCAGCCATAGGATATTCACTCACATGATGGGTTGGGCTAGCACAGTTTGAATAAGTCTCCTGATAATTAGAAGATGATGTGAATTGTGTAGGAGATTGTTGACCTAGGGTTAGGAGTTGATCTATTTTCTGAGCAAGAAGGTCAACTTTATCTAATTTTTGGATAATTAGATTCATATTAGCCATTATTATGTTTAATGTGAATCAACCATTCAATTAAGTTCAACTAAATCAGAAAAAGTGATTTTCTACCATGCATGTATTAGTGTAACCCTAATGTATGGTTCAAAAAAATTTAGAATATTTTTTTTTTTTATTTTTATTTTATTATAAATTAATTTTTTTATTTATTAATTTTAATTTAATTTAATTATTATTTTTAATATTTTTTAGTTAGTTTAATTTAATTTTTATTTTATTTTATTTTATTTTATTTTTAAAGGAGTAAGAAGAAGAAAGAAAGAAGAGTTCTAAAGAAGAGGTCCTAAGGAGTCCTAGAATTAAGAAGAAAAAGAAAGAGAAGAATTAGGTTTAATTAGGTTTGATGTTGGTAAGCAATCAAGTTGGTCAATCAATCCTGACTAAGGGTTATCCTAGATCTAGACAGCTCCTAACTGTCAAGGTCACCTTCAAGCCCTCCAAGTGTAGGATTAGCCAATTAACTAGCCAAGTAAGTGTAAGGTCGGTGGGAGTCCCCCCGTTGCTTGCCTTAGACACCAATTGTGCTTGGCCAGGTAAGCGAACGGAACCAATTAGAAACCACCTTCCTTCGGGCCCAGTCATCCGTGAACCACTTTCCTAGACACTAGTCAAATTGATTTATCCTAATCCGGTTCAACTCTTAGGATTCCTTGTCCTATTAAGCTCGAGTTCCTAGGGTTGATGTCTAATTGATTTTAATTTAAAGGTTTAGGTCAATGCAGAATGTTGGTTGGTTGTTTGTGGGCTAAGGAAGGGTGATCAAATCTCCACCTTATCTTATTTAATTGGGTATTGCCCTTAATTTGATTTAATATGATATGCAAAAAAAAATTCAATCAAAGGGTTCTATGTAATTTAAACTAGATGCATGTAACTAATTGTATTCTGAAAGGCTTACCTTGCCTCCAGCAATCACCAAAAAAAATAAAAATAAAAATAAAGATAAAAATAAAACTAATATGATGCATGCTCTAAGCAGTTAGGGTTTCTAATCTTATCATGAGGCTTTTAATTAGGTTTAAATGAATATTTTTTTAAATTAATTTCAAAGTAAAATAAATAAATAAATAAATAAAAAGGAAAGAGGACTAGGGTTAGGATTGATCTCACCAAAATTTGATGCTTTCTTCGTTCTCTTTTTTTTTTCTACAAAATAAATAAAAAAAATTAGTAAGCAATATTAAAAAAAATAATTAATTTACAAAAAAAAATAAAGAAATCAAAGAAAAAAAATAGCATCTATTCCTTCCCCGGCAATGGCGCCAAAAACTTGATAGGGACACGATGTTGTCGTTAAGACATCGTGTTTATCAGTTTAATCCGACTTCTTAAAATTATTGAAAATGCATAGATAGCAATGAGTCGGATCGAATCCACAGGGAAGGTAGTATTTTTAGATTTGAAATCTTTGATTTTATAAAAGAAAAAGATAAAAAAGAAGAGTTTCGAGATCAAAAGTGAAGTTGGAAAATAAAAAGCGAAAATTAAAAGATGCAGGAATTTAAACTTGGTACTAAGATCTACTAATTAGATCTTAGCATCTACTTGCAATAAAAAAATAATAATTAAAGTGTAGAAATTAAATTATAATAAAAATTAAAAGTAAGAAATTAAAATATAAAAATAAAATTTTTATTAATTAAAATTTTAGAATTTAAATACATAGAATTTAAAAAGAATAAAATAGCCTGATCTCTGATCTTGGATCGGCATTGGCAGAAAGATGGTGTAGAAGCTCGGCTCTTCTTCTCGGCACCCGTTGCTTCGAAGCAGCCTTTAACCCATAGCCTGGCTTCGCCCTGTACCAAAGCTTCACCTTGATCGGAGATGTTGATTTCTGGAGGCCTAGGATCCTTTTTATAGTGCTAGGAGGGTTGGATATTTTTTTCTAAAGGCAATATGGGACTAATTGCCTTTGTAATCATAAAAATTTGAATAAAATTTGAATAAAAATAACTCTGTTATGACTCTGGTAAATCTGGTAAAATCTGGCTATTTGATAGGAATCCAACGGTTCAAAAATCGTCAAAATTGGATGCCTATCAGCCCAGATCAGGTTGGATTAAATTCTGGCCGTCCGATCGTGCTTGATCGAGGAAATCTGGCCGCAAATCGCGCTTCGAGAGTCCTGATCACCACCGTGAGCATTCTGGACCGTCGGATCGAAGCTGGAATCAGGCGCTACCATCCGATGGTGATTCGAGTGAAATTGGCAACCGAAAAAAATGCTGACCGTCCGATCTTAACCGCAATCAACCGCAGCCGTCCGATCGCGCAATCGCTGTTCCCATGGACCGCATAGACTGGCCGCACCACACACCGCAACCAATCAATGCTTCTGTCACTGAGTGAAATGACCAGATTGCCCTGTGAGCTGCGATAAATTTCTATAGACCCTTTAAGGGTCTAGGTCCACCACGTGGCAGGCTCTGATTTGCCAGATTTTGCTGAGCTGGCGGTCCATGCCTGGATCGTAGACCGACTGATGGCTTCAACGGTTGAGTCAGCTTTGATGGCTTGGTGGCTCGGCTTGGCTTGGTGGCTCGGCTTGCGGAGCCGGCTGAGCCGTTTTCTTTTTTATTTAATTTTTATTTATTTTATATTTTTAAAAATTCATATCTTTTCCATTTTAGCTCCATTTTTCTTGAAATTTATTTTATTGTGATCAAAAAAATGAGCTCTTTCTATTGATAATAAAATTTTATTTTTTAATTTTTATTTATGTTTTATTATTTTTTAATTAATTTTTTAATTAATAAAAATATGAATTTTTCAGAAATTATATATAAATTGATTGATAATTCTTAAAAATTAATATAAATTAATTAATAAATTAATACTTTTATTGGTGAATTTATAATGCTTATCAGTCCGCCCTGGGTCCTTTTCAAAGAGGGTAAAGAGTTCCAAGCTAGAATCGAAGCCCACCATCCACATCTCAAAACCTCCTTGAGCTCTATTATCATCAAGTTAGGGCTTGGCTCCTCCTATTAGAGTTGGGATGAACTCATCCCTGCCTGGGGGCAGCGAGGGTTTTTCTAGCTCTTTGCTATGGATCCCAGTCGAGATCTGGGAATGCTATACAGGGAGTTCAAATCTTCGACATCTTTCAAAGAGGAGATTGTCGATGCCTCCATCTCTGCATTTCTCCAGGGCTTCGAGAACTACAAGGCCCACTTGGAGCGGATGCTTCTACAATTGGACCTCCGGTGCCTCCATCCACATAACAGCAACAATGAAGTTGGGGCTTTTTCATCAGATGAGGATTGAATCCTCATTTCTATCTTTGTACTCAGTGCCTTCTTCTTGGCACCCCCTTTGAAGATACAAAAATTTTGATAAATAAAATTAACTTTTATATTTACCATGTTTAAATGCATTGGCTGTGGCATGTTGATATTCGTTGGCTTGCTAGTCGCACTTCAATGCTAGGGTCAAATCTCTGACTCTAGACTAAGCCCAAATGCTATCGAGGGTTGCTAGTGAGGTCCCAAAATGTTTGGTCCTTTGTGAGTTTGCATTGCCTGGTGAGGATATCCAGGAGCTTTCGAACTAATGTTCAAGTTCTTCGTCAGGTCACTTGTTGATGGATTCTTAACTTTAGAATCCATTGTCGGGTCATTTCTAAAGCATCCACTTGCAGGGATCCTAACTTAGGTATTGATATTCCCTTATAGTAGGCATCATATCAATTAGTAGTCCTAGAGGTCTCCATCATGGCCAAGTTATCTCCAAGAGGATTAGCCCACTGATCCGATTAATGTTGATGACTTCGAATGTCTCAACCATGGTTGCGATATCTCTAAAGGGATCAATCCATCAATCCAGTCAATGCTGATGATTTCAAAGGTTTTAGTCATGGTCGAGATATCTCCGAGGGGATCAGTCCACTGATCCAGTCGATGTTAATGGAGAACTTCGAAAGTCTTAGTTGTTGTTGAGATATCTCTTAGGAGATCGGTCCGTTGATCTGATCGATATTGATGGAGAGCTTTAGAGGTCTCAGTCATAGCTGAGATATCTTCAAGGGGATTGGTCCATCAACCCGATTGATGTTGATGATTTTGGAGGTCTCAACCATGGTCAAGATATCTTCAAGAGGATCGGTCCATCAATTTCATCAATGGCCTCAAATGTCTCTATCGTGGACAAGATATCTCAAAGGGGATCTGTCCGCTGATCTCATTGTCGGTTAATGACTTTGGAGGTCTCAGCCGTGGCCAAGATATCTTCAAGGAGATCAATTTGCCAATTTCATCAATGGCCATAGAGGCCTTCGGCCCCTAGCTAGGAGGAAGAGTGAATTTTGAGCTACCCCCTTAGGACGGGGAAGTGGTTTTGGGACCTGAGAGGCAAGGTTTGAGGTTGGAGCCAGTGGACAAACTATTGATGCCCGAGCCTCAATAGAATACAAGGGCAGCAGATCAACCATCAGTACCCAAACTTGCTCCAGAGAAACTCCGACCACCCCAATAGGTGATGGAGCATCCTTCTTGATGGGTTGCTTCGCCTATGTAGTTGGAGCTTGGTGCTGTCTCTTTAGAGCAGCCACACCGGAAGATGAACCCAAGACCTTCCTCTTCTTTGGGCCTAGTTTCTTCATCACCTTAATCTCATTGGGCCTCATTTCTATGACAGACAAAAACAAGTTTTAAAAAAAAGAGAGAGGAGAAAGAAGAAAAGACCGAAGGAAAAAAGAATCAGACCGACTAATCCGATCCTTACCTTGGAGATCCACTACTACAAAAATAGCTTATGATAGTGCTTACTATGGTAGCGATTTTCGAAACCGCTGCCATAGCACCTACGGTAGCGGTTTTTGTTAATCGCTACTATAGGTCAGACCTATAGCAGCAGTTTTTGTAACCGCTGCTATAGATCGGACATATAGCAGTGGTTAACAAAAACCGCTGCCATAGGTCGGACCTATAGCATTGGTTAGTAGGAACCGCTGCTATAATATGATGTATGGCAGTGATTAATTATAACAGCTGCCATATATATATATTTTTTAAAATATCATATAATTTTAAAATTTAATGTCCATCTTCATCGTTCATTGTCTAAATAATTATCATTAGAGTATCGTCGTAAAAGGTTGCCTCAATCCGATGGTCCTAGCTTTGTCGATCAAAAAAATTTGATTTCGACGATCACGAACGATGATACGATGATCTGATAGATGGAGACCTCTGATGGATCCAAAAACCGACAATGATGATCTTGGTGACATTTGTAGCATACTATCAAAGTTTTACTTCAATCAGATATCGTTATCTTGGTCAATTTAGTATAGATTAGTTTCGACTGTTAAATGATAAATGATTGATCAAAGGACTAAACGGTGTCCGATTATGAGATAATTTTTTTTATAAATGATCTTGGCTACTACTTTAATCATTTTTTATGGTGGTGATTATAAAATTTAACTCATGAGATGAAAAACGATCTAAAACTATACGTCTCCTGATAACCATTTTGAAACTTCACTAGTTGTTATGCTCATGCTTTTGCAATATCTGCTTAATATGAATAGTTTATCCTAAAATAATTTAAATTTTACTATCATCACTATATAAAATATTTAAAATTATAAAAAAATTATTTAACTAAAAAATTATCTCATAATTGGACGTCGTTTAACCCTTTGATCGCTTGTTTCTAATTTAACGGTCGAAATCGTTTCATACTAAATTGACCATGATAATGATATCCAATTAAAGTAAAACTTTGATAGTATGCTACAAACATCATTGAGATCATCGTTGCAGATTTTTAGACCCATCTAAGGTCTCTATCTATCAGATCATTACATCATTATTTGTGATCATCGAAATCAAATTTTTCTGATCGATGAAGCTAGGGCCATCAGATCAAGGTGATCTTTTGCGACGACAATCTAACTATAATTATTTAAATAATAAATGGTGAAGATGGATATTAAATTTTAAAATTATATAATATTTAAAAAAAAATAAGAAAAAATTATTTTTCACCTATAACAGCGGTTATCAAAAATCGTTGCCATGGATCTATGGCAGCGGTTATAGAATCACTACCATAGATCTATGGCAGAGGTTTGATAACTGCTGTCGTAGATCTATGATAGCGGTTCGATAATCACTGCCATATGTTAGGTTAAAAATCTAAAAAATTTTTCTTTTCTTCCATGCGCGCTCAATCTCTCTCACTTTCTCTCTTCCCCTTCTCTTCATTGTCGGTGAGGCTCCTCTCTCCAGCCGACGTCGCCCCTCCTCCCCCCGATCGATGTCTCCCCTCCTTCCTAGCTTCGTCGATCTGATGCTATAATCTAATTTATGGCATCAATTAATTATAACCGCTACCATATATTTTTTTTCTTTAAATATTATATAATTTTAAAATTTAATGTTCATCTTCATCATTCATTATCTAAATAATTATCATTAGAGTGTCATCATAAAAGATTGCCTCAATTCGATGGCCCTAGCTTCGTCGATCAAAAAAATTTGATTTCGACGATCATGAATAATGATGCGATGATCTGATAGATGGAGACCTTCAATGGATCCAAAAACCTGTAACGATGATCTCGATGATGTTTGTAGTATACTCTCAAAGTTTCACTTTAATTAGATATTGTTATCTTAGTCAATTTAGTATAGGTTAGTTTCGACCGTTAAATGATAAACGATTGATCAAAGGATCAAATGGTATCCGATTATGAGATAATTATTTTTATAAATGATCTTGTCTACTACTTTAATCATTTTTTATGGTGGTGATTATAAAATTTTACTTGTGAGATAAAGAACGATCTAAAACTAAACATCTCCTGATAACCATTCTGAAACTTTACTGATTGTTATGCTCGTACTTTTATAATATCTACTTAACATAAATAGTTTATACTAAAATGATTTAAATTTTACTATCATCACTATATAAAATATTTAAAATTATAATAAAGATTATTTAACTAAAAAATTATCTCATAATCAAACGTCGTTTAACCATTTGATCGCTTGTTTCTAATTTAACAGCCAAAATCATTCCATACTAAATTGACCATGATAACGATATCCAATTGAAGTAAAACTTTGATAGTATGCTATAAATATCATCGAAATCATCATTGCAGATTTTTAGACCCATCTAAGATCTCCATCTATTAGATCATCGCATCATCATTCATGATCGTCAAAATCAAATTTTTTTGATCGATGAAGCTAGGGCCATCGGATCGAGGCGATCTTTTGCGATGATACTCTAATGATAATTATTTAGATAATGAATGGTAAAGATGGATATTAAAATTTAAAATTATATAATATTTAGAAAAAAAATAAGAAAAAAATTATTTTTCATCTATGGCAGCGGTTATCAAAAATCGCTGCCATAGATCTACAGCAGTGATTATAGAATCGCTACCATAGATCTATGATAGTGGTTCGATAATCGCTATCATAGATCTATGATAGCGGTTCAATAACTGCTAACGTAGGTTAGGTTAAAAATCTCTAAATTTTTCCTTCCCTTCCATGCGTGCTCAATCTCTCTCTCTCTCTCTCCTCCTCCTCTTCGTCGTTGGTGAGGCTCCTCCCCCAGCTGACGTCGCCCCTCCTCCCCCCCGGATCAGCATTGGCCCTCCTTCCCCCTCGGTCGGTGCCGACCCTCCTTCCCCCTCCTCTCTAGCCCCCACATCCCCAGCTGTCCCTCCCCACCACCCCACCCAGCCGCCCCTCCTCGCCACCCCACCACCTCCACCCGACCCCACCCCTCCATCCGACCCTCCCTCGGCCCCCAGCAAAACCCCCTCCGACGAACCCCCATCCGATCCTCCCTTGCCCCCGCGTGAAGCCCCCCTCCAACGAATCCCCCTCCACCCTCGCTCGGTTCCCTGCAAAACCCAACCTCCGCCCCCCACGCCCATCTATCCGACCCTCCCTCGATCCCCAGTGAACCCTCCCTTTTAGGGAACCCTCATTCGACCCTCCTTCAGCCCCCATGAAACCCCCCCTCCCACCACCACCACTATTCTGACTCTCCCCGACCAAGTGTGAAGCCTCCTTTGGCCTCCTCGTCAATGTGCCCCCCTCCCCCTGGCCCCCATCCCGACCATCCTGCCCTCTCTTTTTCTCTTTTTCTCTCTTCTCTATCTCACTATCTTGCTTTTGTTTCATAGGTTACCTCTAGTGTCGTCGTCCTCCTCTAGCATCATCATCGGTGACCCTCAGAGCTTTCGGTGTGACCCATTCTCTATAACCGTAGGTATAATTTTTTTTAATTTTATAGTATTATTTATTAATCATATATATTTATAATAATTTATAAAATATTTATAATAAATATTATAAATATTTATTATAAATATTATAGTTATCTGCATGCCATAGTTTTTAGGCCATGCCGTGGCAGTAGCCTTAGGCCGTGCCGTGTCGACGGCTGTGGACTAGATCTATCAATGGATTGGATTCGGATCGAAATTTAGATATTCAGATCTAGATCCAATTTTAATTACTGGTACCAGATTCAAATCTGAATACCCGATGGATCTGTACTTAAGAGAGGAAGGGAGGGATCCAACCTCACTGCCATTATTAGGAGGGATAGGGTTTGTCCTCGCCGACGAGGGAGATCGAGAGAGGGAGTGGAAGATCGAGAGAGCGAGAGAGGGAGGGAGGGGGTCCAGCCTTATTGGCATCACTGGAAGGGATGGGGTTTGGCCTTGCCGGTGAGGGAGATCAAGAGAGTGAGAGAGGGAGGGATGGGGTCCGATCTCATCGGCGAGAGAGATTGAGAGAGGGAGAGAGAAAGATCAAGAGATGGAAAAGCTGGGAGGAAGGGGTTCGGCCTCACCGCCATCGTCGGCGAGAGAGATCGAGAGAGGGAGAGAGGGAGAGAAAGAGTGATTGAGGGGATGGCACACAGCTTAGTCGGCTCGGATATGCAGTCGAGCCAGCTTGGGCCGTGATCGAGCAGGCTTGGGGAGGACCCTAGTCGAATGTCTTAAGCATGGAGCTGACTGTCTCAGGCACGGAGCTGGCTTGGCTTTTGAGTGAATAGAATTTGATATATCATGATGTTATATTGATTAATGTTCATTAACATTGTAGGTCATGATAGCACCGAAATGCCATCTAGCTTTCACCCCTGCCTCTCGACAGGTTACGCACAATTCAGCATCCAAGGAGTAGTCGGAGCATACTCCATCCACCTCGATATCGGCTACTCAGGGACCTTCACTGTCGGCATGTACTCCACCGACGGCATCTACTCCACCGATAGCTGAGCCTCTACCATCATAGGTATCTAAGTGTACGTTTTTATTATATTAGCATAATTTTATTTTTTATATAATATTTGTACACTTATATATTTGCATAACATATTTGCATTATAGGTGCATCACCCAATCAGACATTTTATGGTCCCACACGTATGGCACATGTGTGGAACCACCAGCATCAGGTGATGGTGCAGTATTATGCAGAGGGGACATTAGTAGGGGAGATTGCATGGAAGATGCATTCCATTTTTGGAGTGCTTGTGAGGCAGTTGGACATCATTCTCGTAGAGCCCAGAGACTAGCGTTTGATGGATACTGCCTTCAGGGATCAAATATGGGAGGAGATATGGGTAAGTACGTGCATCTTAGTTATATTTATGCATTTTATATGTTTACACTATATATATTTGATTAGAATAATTTTGTAACTAATTTTTGATAAATTTGTGCAAAGAAGGTACGACTTTTCTGATCACGAGAGGGCTTGAGATGCCCGACTGAAGATGATCGGAGAGTTGTATCGGAGTTACAAGGTTAAGCTCCATAGAGGATGGCTTGAGAACCGACGAGATACTTCGGAGGAGCTTATTTTTTGGATACAAGACTGTCCTCCGAGTCAGTGGGAGAGGATGGTTAGACACTGGAGGAGCTAGGAGTTTGAGATAAAATTCCTAACTTTTGAATTTTTCAATATGATTAAAGTTTTATTTAAATATTTTTTAAATATTTATTATTTATTTGAATACTTGTTAGGCTACCTTCCATCAGAATCGAAAGAACCGTGCAGCCCAAAAGTATACACACACTCTAGGCCGTGAGTCTATGGCCAGTCATGTGCATAGAAAGATAATTAATTCTAAATCTTATTATTAAATTTATATTTTTTTATCATCTTTTTGATAAATTTATTTTCTATTATAGCTGATGAGAGATGGAGTGATGCCCAGCCATAGTGAGATCTTTCGATCCAGCTGCACAGATAAGACAGGCAGGGCAATGAACGCCACGATCGGGCATATTTTTGTAAGTATTAAATATATTAGTATATATGATTAGTATTATAGTATTTCTTATAAAATTTTATTTTAGTTTATAATTATAGGATCAGTTAGATAACCTCACGAGTGAGGGCCCGGATACCTCTGGGCCCCATGATCATCTATCTTAGGTCTTAGGGCCTAAGCACTCTAGGAGGATCCGATGCAGGGCCGGACATGCATCGATGAGCTATAGGTCTGAGGCAAGCATCTCCTCATAGACTTCTGATATTGTCATCTAGGAGGAGCTTGAGAAGACGTTGGCATGGGCAGATCATGCTGCGATACAGGCAGATCGGGCTGAGGAGTGCGCATCTTAGCTAGAGGGCATCGTGAGAGACATGATATCGACGCTCAGCATGCATTTTGGAGTCACGGGCTTTGAGGATATGTTGACCCATATTTTAGCTCCAGCTCTAGCTCTGGCTCTAACTCCGGCTCCAGCTCTGGCTTCGGCTCCAGCTCCTGATGACGACAATGATGACGATGATGTAGATTTAGGAGACTTTTGAGGTATTTTATTTTTTTAAAAAAATATTATAATAAATTTTATTTGATAATAAAATTTTAGTATTTCAAAATAATTTTTGTATTTATTATATTTTTTTATATTATATATCTATATTTATCAGTTAAAATATATAAAAAAATAAAAATTTTATTTTTTTAATTATTCAAGATCTACGGTAGTAATTTTATAATCGCTATCATATCCGTGCTAACCGCTGCCATAGGTCCAGTGCCAACTACTACACTAAATATTTGACAACGGTTAAGAAACTGCTGCTATAGATTACCTATGGCAGCGGTTATATAACCACTACTATAGATATCCTATGGCAACGATTACATAACCGCTGCGATAGATCGATCTATTATAATTATTTATAAACCACTGTAATAGACCATCTATGATAGTGGTTCTAACAACCACTGCAACAACCATTGCTATAGAGCTACGGTGACGATCGTAGTAGCAGTGGTTAGAATACCGTTGCCATAGCCTATGGCAGCAGTTTTTTGGGCTACAATAGCAGTTACGAACCACTATCGTAGTCCTTTTTTGTAGTAGTAATCAGTTGGACTGAGGCTGATGTTAAAAGAAGTTTGCTCTAATAGTAGCTCCAATAGTCCCAGAACTTTATACCTGTGTAGTGCGTTATAGCACTATTTGCCTATATTGTTCGAGATATCAACTTGCTCCGATACCACTTATTATGAATGTCTGACTAGAACACCACCACCTTAGGATCTGGTATACTTTTGTTGATAGTAGAAAGAAAGAAAAAATGAAACAAGAATAATCAAGTATGTGGATTAGCCCAAGTGCTAGCTCCACGGAGCATGCAAGCTTCACTGTAAAAGAAAAAATTAAGTACAAGAGGAGAACATCGACTCTCAACTCACTGTACATAAATCACTCTCAACTAAAAGCTATCCTCATAAAAGCTCTCTTAGAATCCCCAAGGAGACCCTTTCATAGGCCTGCCCATACCAAGGTCCTCGACGCCCTTGGACACTTCCTATGAAAGTTGCCAGATCATGTCTTACGGCCACTCAAATGGCCATTGCCTCACTCTGCCTGATGCTCTACTCTATCTTAATGCTTTGCCTGTGTCTGCTTTATGGGCTGCATGTGCTCAACACTCTACCAAGCTCATCTCGGTAGCTGCTAGAGCCTTTCTATGCTTCTTCATGCTCCATAGCATCTCAAGCCTTTAAATTGATTGAGAATCTTCACATCAGCTGCCACGAGAGTCCTAACATAACTCTATCTTCCAATATGATTCCAATAAGACTCTGACCATGTCCATAGCCTCAGATCATGATCGTAGCCTTCAATGGCTGTTAGATCCTATGGTCCATGTGCAACTCCTATAGATCCCTTGGATAAATCATAATCCAAGTCTAAACAAAAAATCTCGTCCTATTCTGTTCACCTCCATCGAGCAGTCAAGCTAGCTCGACTACATCTCATCCAAATACCTATTTTCTATCTATCTGAGAGGGCCAACTCATGAGTAAGCTCGACCCATATCCGAGCTGGCTTGACTGCTATGCTGATGCTGATTCTTCTCTACTATGGGTCAAATTTGAGATGTCAAATCTTAACAATCTCCATCTGGACTTGACATTCGACCTCCATCTAACTTTGAGAGCTTTTGGATCTTCTCACCCCTATGCCCTAGGACAATCGCCTGCTACTCATGGATAGAAAAACATGAAAGTCAAGCTAGGCCACTCGATCCTGCCTCCATCATGTGCCATGCTCCACCTGACTCAAGACCTACTTGGGGTAGCCTTCTAGCAATATCGCTCATCCTCTCGAGTCTCTCGTCTCATGCTTGATCCATCTCGACCTAGAGCTCTTCCCACACTGGGCTCTTGTTGGCATCTTTCATGTAGATGGCTCATTCTTGTATAAGGGAGCATTGATCTATCCTTCATAATTGATCTCCATCTTGATTGCACCTATCTTCTTCATCTTCAATCTTGATCACCACCAACGCAACCTAACCCAGTATCAATCTGGCTCTGATACCAAATTATTGGGAATATCAACTTACTGTGATACCACTTATTGTGGATGTCTGGCTAGGACACCACCATCTCAGGATCCGGTACCCTTTTGTTGAGAGTAGGAAGAAAGAAGAAATAAAATAAGAATAATCAAGTATATAGATTAGTCCAAGTGCTAGCTCCACGGTGCATGCAAGCTTTACTATGAAAGAGAAAACTAAGTATATGAGGAGAACACCCACTCTCAACTCATTATACACAAACATCTCTCAATTAGAAGCTATCCTTATAAAAGCTCCCTCAAAATTTCCAAGGAGACCCTCTCATAGGCCTACCAGTACCAAGGTCCTTGATGCCCTTGGATGCTTCCTATGAAAATTATTACATCATACCTTATGATCACTCACACGATCGTTGCCTCGCTTTGCCTGATGCTCTATTCTACCTCGATGCTCTGCCTATGTCTGCTTTGTGGGCTACACATGCTCGGTGCTCTATCGAGCTCCTCTCTATGGCTGTAGAGCCTCTCTATGCTTCTTCATGCTTCACAGCATCTCAAACCTTTAAATAGGCTAAGAATCTTCATATCAATTTCCTCAAGAGTCCTAACATGACTCTGTCTCCCAATATGAGTCCAACAAGACTCTAACCATGTTCATAGCCTTCAAATCATGACCGTAGCCCTCCATAGCTGCTAGATCTTATGGTCCACGTGCAACTTCTATAGACCCATTGGATAAATAACAATTTAAGTCCAAACAGAAAATTCTATCTTATTCTGTTTGCCATCATTGAGCTAGCTCTATCAGAGGTTGAGCTAGCTCGACTGCATCTAGCTCAAACATCTATTTTCTGCCTACCTAAGAGGACCGACTCGACTACGGTTTGAGTTGGCTCGACCCATATCCGAGCTAGTCCGACTATTATGCTGATACTGATTCTCCTCTACTATGGGTCAAATTCAAGGCATCAAATCCTAACATGTATCAATCGAGCTGGGTTGACCTGTATCTCAGCTAGCCTGACTACTGTGCTGATGCTAATTCTTCTCTACTATAGGTCAAATTTGAGGCATCAAATCCTAACATATATCCCTCACAGACAAGCAAGAGATGTAGAGGAAATGCTTCTTCTAGCCATGGACCGATGAAGGGTCACCTTGGATTAGGGCACCCCTTTTAAGGGGACTAATTGCTATCGTAGGCGGTCAAAAATAAAATTTAATTTGCTATTATATAGATAGGATAAGTTAGAATCGAATTCATAGGGATCGTGTTAATTACGTTTAAATAATAAATTAAAGGCAAAATTAAAATTAAAAGTTGATTAATTAAAAGACTACTTAAATTAATCAAGAAAGCAAATTAAATAGCAAATTAATTAGAAGAGGAGTTGCAAGTATGGAGATGGATTCTCAAGATCTCAATTAATCTCTTATCTAATAGCTGGTATTCTTTTTACTATGCTGTTATTGATATCTAATCAATAAAGATATAACCTAACTTAGAGAGCACGATCTGTATCCTTAGATCATAGTCCATCCCTTAAAGTTATAGGCTACTCTAAATTAATTTAGATATAATAAAAAAATTAATCTAAATATAATTTATTTCAAGAGCATAAACCATATCCATAGATCACGATTCATCCCAAGGGTCATAAAATATTTCAGATTAATCTCATATAAGAAAATAAAGACAAAGATTTTATAAATAAAAAGTCTTGATTGTAAATTAAAAAAAATACAAAAGATAAGAAATAAAAAATACCAACAAAATAAGATCACCATGATCTCTTGAGAGGGAGATGATCAACCGACCATCGGAAAGCTTTTCATTGATGTCTTCATCCTTGGAACCTTGTAGAAGATACTTGACAGCGGCTAGTTACAGAAATTAGGAGCAAGAGAGGAAATTTGGTGGAGAATTAAGAGAATTTGGTGGTCTGTTGAAGAAAGAAAGAAGGAAGAAAAGAAGAAAGGAAGAGAGCTTGGAGAGAGAAAGAAGAGAGGCCGACTGTTTTTGGGCTGAGGGAAAGGCTTGGAAAGGCTTTGGAGGGGTTTGGAGGGCTTAGAGGAACTTAGAAGGGCTTAGGACTTGTTGGTCCTCTCAAGAGAACTTTACGGTGGTTTTTATAGAAAGAAAAAAGAAAGAAATCAAGTTAAAATCAAAGAAAAATCAAAGAAAATCCACCAATCACATTGTGTTCCGCCTAAGAAAATTATCGTTCTGTCCTTATGGGCCATGATGGATTTTTGGTGAACTCCTTAAGGGTCTAGGTCCACCACATGATGGCTTCTGATTAGGCACGCCTGTTGAGTAAGCAGTCTACACCTCATCGGTAGACTAGCCGGTCGGTCCACTGTGCATCAGCCGATTTAATAAAATGGTTTGGGCTCGATTTTTGGACCAATTTTTTTATTTTTTTAATTTTTTTCTTTTTCCTTTAAACCTTCTTTTTGGGTTCAATTTAGGTACGATTTGCTTTAAATTTTTTTGTTGTGAACCATAAATTGAGCTCTTTCCATCCATAATCTTCTTTTCTATAAAAGATAAAATAAAAATATTAATTCTTAAGAAAAAAATTATTTATAAATTAATTTTTATATATATTTAATGTATTTATCATATCCTTCAACTTAAACTTTGCTCATCCTCGAGTAAAGTAGATAAATTAGCAATATATACCGACTTAGTCTTGAATTAAAAGTCAAATTTAGACATTCCTAAAGACAACTGATATCTGGCCTGACCATTAAAAAGGTACGTCATCCGATTACTAATTCGATCCAATTAATGATTGAGTGTTAGCCATAGAAAATTTTTTAGAGATCTTCTTTCACCAATTTCCTACTTTACTTTCTAAATCTTCTAACTTGATATGAGAAGGGTTTATTATCTTTTTATAATTTAGTCCCCTTATTATCCACTATATATTTTTTTCTTCTTTCGGATTCTTGCATCCCCACCTTTTGACACGAACCATAATGCTTACTTAGGTAAGGAGGTCTAGTTACTCAGTGAGACAATACTAAATCTCTTTTTAATTTACATTGCCCATCTTTTTATGCAAACCACAACGCTTACTTAGGCGAAGGGATCCGGTTACTCAATGAGAGACTAATATATTTTTTAAATAATAAGCATATTTTAAGAGAGACTTTTGAATATCTTGACCTTTCCATCCAACTCTAACGAAGTAGACTCTTTATTAAGCTCAATAAGAAGAGGGTTCTAGAATTACTCTTAAAATTTGGTTTGATCTAAATCCTACCATTCATTTGATTTTCTTAATAATTTACTCCTCAGTATCTCTAAAATTATCTAGATTGTTAATCATACATTGATTAGGGTGTCTAATTAACTCTTAATCAAAATAAAGTTTTGGTATATAAAGCTAATTATTTTAAATCATACTTGAGGACACATAAATTTTTAAGTTAGTTATTTTCTTTTCCAACTTAATTTCTGTTATCCTCAATGGAAGAGAAGAAAAATAAAAATATTTATTAAGAAGGGGTACCATATGATTTATTGTTTGCAGGTCTTTTATCAGGCTCATACAGGATGTTGTTTTGATGATGCGCTCCCCTAACTTAGACTAATCATCTTTATTGATTTTCTAAAAAAAGAAATTAAAAAAAATTAAAAATCTAGAAAATAAGATGATGGGTTGCCTTCCAATAAGCGTTAAGTTTAAGATCTTCAGCCAGACAACCAAAAATTTATGGTGGTTCATAGATCAATTCAACTAGAACCATAGACTCAATTTGCTCTCCATCCATTATACCATCTACATAAGGTTTGATCCATTGGCTATTAACCTTAAAAGTATTTCTCTATTTTGGATCTCTAAGTTCTATGGCTCCATGAGGAAAAACTTGGGTTATAATGAAAGGTCCATCCCAACATGAGGGAAGTTTACCAGGGAATAGTCTTAACCTAGAATTAAAGAGCCATACTTTTTGGTTAGGTTTGAATGTTTTCCTTGAGATGATCTTATCATTGTAAGCCTTATTTCGAGCCTTATAGATTTTAGCACTTTCGTATGCCTCGTTACGTAACTTTTCTAATTCATTTAATTATAGTCTCCTTTTAACCCTGTGCTTTTTATATCAAAGTTAAATTTTCTTATTACCCAATATACGTGGTGCTCTAATTCTACCAGTAGATGATAAGTTTTCCAAAAACAAGTCAGTAAGGAGACATTCCTATAGGAGTTTTGTTAGCAGTACGGTAGGCCCATAATGCTGTAAGGATTTGTGGTGCTCCCAAGCCTTGGGAGGCCATGGGCAGAGTTACGGGGTTGGCTCCGAAGATTCTAGGAGCTTGGTTGGTGCTTCGGAGACCTAGGATATAAGATTAGCAAGAAATTAAAGCTAGAAAATCAAGACTACAGAAAAAAAATTTTCTCCAGGTTAGTCGGCTCAGTCCAAAGTTGGGTCGGCTATGTCTCAGTGCATAGGTAAAACAGAGAGCTGTATATTCGGGACTGCTGGCATGGTACAGAACTGCACCGACTCAGTTTTAGATTGAGCCAACCGAGTGGAACTTAGCCAACTTAGTGCTGAGATTGAGCCGGCTCAGTGTGCGGGCAAAGTTATGTGAGGGTCTATTTTAGAACTAGGGTCTGGATTGATCCTAGGGGTCTTAAGGCCTGGTTTGAGAGGTCTTAAGGGGGCTAAGTCAAGTATGGGTCTGGTCAAGATCTAGAGGATGAGAGCATGGAAGACATGGGTATACATGGGCTCGGTGAGTGCTTTCATGTATTGGGTTAGTCGGCGAGTTTTTTGGTCGAGCCTAATGGCTATGTATAAATATATAGGTCATATTAGGGTTTCATTATGCTGTGAATGCTGTGAAATACAGACCTTTTCTCCCTCAACTCTCTTCTTCTCTTCTCTCTAGAGTTGCCACCCTAGGATTCTTGAAGAAGCCCTAGAGAAGGGGGCATCTCCCTCAAGCCCAAGGAGGGAGGCACCCTATCATAGATCTAGGTGGAGGATCGGTGGTTTGCTATCCATAGAGAATATCATAGGTTCCTTCAGATCTGTGCTAAAGATCAGGAGCTTCTATAATATGATATCGATGCTTGTGATGTCAAGGATGATTGGCGTTCGAGCGATATCATGGGTCTACAATTTGGTATCAGAGCTACGTGATGCCTGGGATGTTGTGGATGGCAATATGGTTTTAGAGCCTGATGGTGCATGGAAAGAGCCACATTTTAGAGCTTGATGGTGCATAGAAGGAGCCAGGTTTTAGTGCCTAATGGTGCATGGAAGGGAAGGAGAAGTCATACGAGGTGAAATCAAAAATCTACACAAGGATTCCATGGTATGTCTCAAATCTACCTTATTGTTGCTGTGGTTTGGCCAACCAGGAGCAGCAGGTTGAAGGTGGAGGTTGAGAGGATTAACAGGAAGGGATTTTTTCAAGGTGGAAGGATTTGGTGCATGATTTGCTGATCGATCTTGGTGGAAAGACCAGGGTGTATGATGGTTATGTGATGGGCAGGGAGCGCTGGAGTGCTGCAATAGCACTTTCCTAGAGATGCAGGGCTGAGAGAGGCTCAGTAATGCAGCAGTCGAGGAAGATATCTCAGCAGAAAGCATCAGGATTCTCTAGGAAGATGGACAATGTAGGGCTGTTGAAGAGAGGTTTTCTAAGGGATAATGATCGAAGAAAGGCTAAAGAAGTGACTATACGTCCTTCCGTGTTTGAAAGATGAAAAAGTAGTTGGAGATGCATTTAGTGGTTCAACCAGAGCATGGATTTATGAAGCCTTAGGAATGATGGAGATGGATGATCCATGGAGATCCAGTAGATCAAGGCTGGGCGATTGTAGAGCAGCGTAGAGATGAGTTAGGAAGCACTGGAGTGCTATAAGAGCGCTACCTTGAAGGCATAGGGGTTGAGAGAGGCTCGACGATGCAGCAGTCGAGGAGTGTATCTCAATAGAGAGTGTTAGTGGTATCTCAGGGAGATCGGGTGTAGGTCTCAGGGAGAGCTGGGGGTCTCAGGAAGAGCTGGAGGCATCTAGCAGTCGGGAGTATCATAGATCAGGTTTCTTCTGTAGAAGCATCAGGAAGAGTCATGGTTCAGGTGGAGGATGGTTCTCTGATTATAACTAAAGCGATGGTTGGTGTAGGAGCAGAAGAGAAGGACTAGGATAGAATTTCCTAGGTTTTAGTTGCTGGATTTAGAAGAGTTGGATGAGCTCTTGGGTTTCGAAGGTGCCCGCAAGTTGTAGAGGTATCCGAGATTGCTTCAAAGAGGGCCGTGGAGTATGGAGAATTTGAAGGAGAGCGACGGTGTTTGAGATGCAGCGGTAGGCTTAGTAGTGCAGCATCGAATGATTGGCCTCGAGGGACTCGGGCATAGAATTGACTTCTACGGCAAGAGGTGGACTTCAGATATAGGTGGAGCTCCACAATGGTGGCTTCATAAATGGAGAGAAATTTGGCATGAGTTCAGAGTGCTGGTGATGCATAGTTTTAGGTGGAGTGGCATGTACAGGTGGATAGGTGTAGCTCTAATGAAATCATGTCAGATGGTACAACATGTGCTGGTGCAGAAATACTATAGGTTCTCTAAAAAATTTTAGAAAAAGTGATGCAGCTGCTAAGCAGAAGGGTGTTAGATATATGTGCCCTAGAAGCCAGAATTGGCTGACACTTGTAATACACTTCTAAGAGCAAAATTATAATTTTAACTATAATCAATAAAATGGATTATTTTCCATCACATATGTGTATTTAGTGTCTGTGATACATTCTTTGAGTTAATGGTTATGATAATTCTTATTTTCAAGAGTTGAAAATTTAAGACATAAATAATCATTATTAACTCATAAAAAGCTCTCGACCATAGGATCATCATGAGGATGGTGATTGATCCAAAAGGTTGGTGTATAATCACTTCTCTTTAGTAGATGAGTCTTGAGTCTATGGTGTGGAGATACCAGAGTGAGAGTACAGGTACTCGTTAGAGAATGAGGACACTGAGCATGACCACCTCGAGTAGTCATTTTGAAGTTTACCTTCTCATCAATGACTGACTCGATGCTGTAGTGGTGTGTCTGATTCTTTGACCTGAGGTGCATCGGTAGTTCACCTTGAGGGTGTTATAGTTTGACTACACCATAACTCGATCTCCTAGCCATTCGGAATCCTGAGGTGTATGTTGGCTATAGCATGTTCATTGTAGGAACTGGATTGCATCAAGATGGAATCTATCTACCTCGATGGTAGAGGAGCAGCCCTATGATGATCATGAGAATCAAGTCCAGAAGCCCATGGCCATGGTAGAGTGAAATAATAGAAAGAGTTTCTATTTAGGTTTTTACATCGGACTTGAATCGAATGATTACATCATTTGATAGAAACTAGGGTTTGACGTGTTCACCTTAACCCTAATTTGATTAGGGCTCAAGATAGAAGAACTTAATCACAAAGGTAGCTGCACCAAGAGATTCGCATTTAGCTCTGATGGGTTGCCATCATATACTGCTAGGTGTCACTGGTAGATTTTGGGAGTAATTAGAATGATTTAGATGATCGATCATTCAAGCTATTTGAATCAGAAGAGTTCTGATCCATCGAAAGGAGTTTTGATGATGTCGATGATAGAGATCATGACATATCCAATTACCATACAGAACTTAACCTAACTGGGTCACACAAATAAGGGTTTGAATCTGGTGATCATCAATTGAACTGATCCAGTTCAATTGATCTGAATAAGAATCAATTAGTTTCAAGAAAATCGTGCTAGCACTCGATTGAACCTAATGTTCTTCTTTTACAATCATGAATAGTTGTCCTGACTAGCCAAAGAAGTTTGTGCTCAATCAGAGGCCTTCACTTGGTCTGACTGGAGCCTGTCCAGGTCAGAAAAGGATTATCTTATTTTGTAAAATAATACCTATCATTTTTGGTTACCTACCATTTCTCGTCCTTTAACTTTGGTCAAAAGTTAACCTTTGACTGGTCAAATGTTGACCATTGATACTTTGACTTCTGTCCACATGTCATGCACCTATTGGAGAGCTGGTGGGGGCTTGTCCCTCTACCAGAATCTGGCAAGGAGGAGGGCGCACGCCCAGGAGTCCCTGTTGGACAGGAACTCCATCTCCTTTTTGGATTTCGATTAGACTCCTCCTAAGAACCAACTTTGATTGGTCTTAGGTGCCATCTAAGGATGAATCCAAGGAACTCTATTCCTACCAATTAGATTTAGATCTGATTTCACAAAGGGTTGTGATTGGTTGAGAAGAAGAGGAGTTGGATCACGCATAGTCTATAAATAAGACCCTGCGCCCAACTCAAAAAAGAAACACAATTCCCATGCCCCAAGATCGCCTCTCTCCTTCTTCATGCCAAGTCTATCTTCTCCTTCTCCTCTCCATGCCCAAAGTAGTTTGGGATCTCAGTTGGTGCAATCTAGGCGAGAGAAAGGCGACAGAAAGCTAGAAGGCTGCGCTGCTGCAAAGGATAACTATTGATCTTCGAAAGCTATTTTGAAGATCCTCCAAATCAGATTCAGATCTAATTTTTAGAGACATGATAGAAAAGAAGAGAATCTCTAGATCCAGCCCAAGTGGATATCGGTAGAGGCCAGGCACTTGCGTGGCTAGATCCAGAACCTTCCGCTGCTTATAGGATCATCAATGGGTAATAGGATTACCCTACATCAAGATAAATTAAATATAATTTAATTTATTTATATTTTATTTTAATTATTAAAATAATAAAAATTAGATTTGAAATATTTTAGATCTAATTTAGATCAAAGAAAATTTTTTTGAAATATATCTCTTGATCCGATCAAATCTGAACGAACTTGATCCGGAAAATCAGGATTTTCTTTCAACTGGTATTAGAATCATGGTTCTAAAGTTTTTAGATCTGATTTTAAATTTATTTTAATTAAAAAATATGTGATTTGAGATGTCACATGAGATGTGATCAGATCTGAAATCAGAAAAATTAAGATTAAATGATTTGGATCTAAGATTAGAAAATATGCATGACTAGTTCTAAAATAGAATAGTTCTATAGAATCATCTTGCATGTTTACAATTTAATTTGATTAAATCATATTTTAGATCTATTTATTTACTATTTTTTGATATTATAATTTTTATAATAATATCTAAAAAATAGTAAATAAAAATTATTTAATTTTAACATCATATGAGATATGATTGATGCATGTCTAGACTAGTTGTAGAATAGTTCTACATAGTTATCTAGATTAGAGTTTATTTTGATAAGATCAATTTAAATCTAATTTTTTAGATTATTATGAGATAATTTAGATCTGAAAATATGCATGATTCGATACATGTGATGTATGCAAAATATGCCATGATTAGATCTAATTTGTATATGAGATATATGATATAGATCTAAAACAATTTTATAGTATTACATGTTCCTAATTAAGGCGTTCCTCTTAGCCGTCCGATCATAAGAATGAAGAAGGATTTAAGAGCCCTCTCCTTCCATCCGATGGGGTGTTCTTATGACGTGTAGGGGTGCTGTGCGTTTGTCCTTAATCAGAAACTCAAAACTTACTTTCTACAAAACCCTAAATCCTAAAATCCTAGAATTTATTGTGCATATTTTGCTTATGAACCCTACTTAATTAAGAATTAAGATTATGAAATATTAATTAGGTCTAAAATAAAAAATTTTAGATCTAAGATATATTCATAATACTGAGTTCGGGCTTGGGAAGCTTAATTAGGTCTAAGCGGTTGATCAAACCGAATCAAGAGTTGGTTAGATGGGATCAATAATGCTTAAATTGACCAGCCTAATAGGATTAAGTCTGAGTCAAGATTGAGTCACGATCAAGCAAGACCTAATTAAAGCTCAGAGGTTAGAGTCTGGATTGTAGGCTAACCCAATTGGTTCTGGCTCAATAATTTGGTGTCTAAGGTAAGTTTGGCAGATACGACCGACTGGTTTTTAATTGAGAGCTACTCGACTTGAATGCATTCTTGTACGAGTTAGTAGCATATCCCTTCCACCGGTCTCACTTACCTGGCCATATCTGTTGACTCAGTTCTAATTTGAGGTGGTCAATAATCTGAGCTAATCCATGCCACTAGGTTAGTCATAATTGTTATGACTATGACAAGTCTAGTTTAATGAGACCTGAATCAATTCTTCCAAAGAAAAGATTAAGTCTGAGGTCTTCCACCATTGTAGATGTACGGGTCCTTCCCGAGATTGATTGTTCTCAACTGGATACAGTGGCTCAGTTACATTGGGAAGATGCAACCATGTCTATTAGGCATTGGATGCTATGGACTGGAGGATGAGTTGGGCTCAATATTTTGGATACGGTGAGAGACTCAATTAGGAATCCAGTCTGTGCAAATGGTGGGTCTGACTTAACTAAGGAGTGGATCAGTATTTCGAATATGATGAGATTCATGAATTAGAGACCAAGTTTGGGTGCACCATGATTAGAGAATCATTGAACAAGAGTTGTTCACTCATTGGCTAACCCATCACCAATAACTATTAGGTGAGGTGATGAGTCAGTTGGTGAGACCGCACCATCCACTAGAAATCATTAATCATGGAGATTTTTTTATCTCTACAGAGGGAGTGTAGGGATCCAAGAAAATAGTGGAAGCTAATTTATTTAAAAATAAAATCCCTAAATAAATTGGTCAAGTCATAATTACAGCATCTAACTAGAATCTTTGACTCTCTACAGGAAAAATGTCTGCATCCAACCCATTAGCACGTATCCTAGACACACATAGACTGACCGAACCCAATTATAAAGATTGGCTCAGGAACTAAAAAATTATTTTAGGTTCCGAGAAGTTAACCCATGTACTGGACCAGGACCTTTCCACCTTACCAGCCCGTCCATCCGCTGAATAGAGAGCGTCTCTAGAAAAATGGATAGACGAAGATAATAAGGCCAGATATTACATGTTGGGCTCAATGTCTGATGAGCTGCAGTGCCAACATGAAGATATCGAGACTGCTCGCCAAATGTTGGCTCATCTATAAGAGATATTTGGTGAATAGAGTCGTGTAGCCAAGTATCAAGTTACGAAACGACTTTTTAAGACTAAGATGCGTGATGGACAGTCAGTCAAAGTTCACTGTCTGATAATGATCAAGGACTTGAAAGTGCTTGGGAAGCTTGGTGTAAAGTTAGACTTGGATCTGTAGAACGATGTTATTCTGCAATCCTTGACTGATGCATATGGGTAATTCATCATGAATTACCACATGCATAAACTTCAAAATTTTTTTGCCGAATTAATGAACATGCTGGTCACTGCTGAGCTTTCTATGAAAGATTCTAAAGGCTCAGTTCTTGCTATGGAATGGACTTCTTCCAAAAGAAAGTCTTCTGAAAAGAAAAAGAAGTCTATGAAAAAGCAGAAGGTGGAAGGACAAAAAAAGAAGAAGGTTGAGCGGAAGAAGAAGGCTGCTGTCAAAGAAAAGTGTTTTCATTGCAACAGCGATGGCCATTGGAAGCGGAACTGCCCTACTTACCTGGCCACCCTGAAGAACAAGAAGGAAGGTCCTTCTGGAGGTATGCTCGTTATTGAGTCTAACCTTACGATTTCTTCTGCATCCAGTTGGGTGCTTGACTCTGGTTCTAGTGCACATCTATGCACTTCCATGTAGGATCTTGAAGATAGCAGAAGGCTGAGGGATGGAGACATGATTCTACATGTCGAAAATGGAGCAAGAGTTGCTGCAGTGGTGGTGGAGACATACCCTCTTCAATTACCATCTGGTTTAGACTTAGTTTTGAAAGACTGTTATTATGTGCCTGCAGCTAGCAGAAATTTGATTTCTATTTCATGCTTAGCACTAGAAGGCTATGTGATTACCTTCTTTAAGGACCATTGTAACATTCTTTATGAAAGAAATAAAATTGCAAATGGTTTCCTTATTAACGGTCTTTATCAGCTACATATTGATGTATCTATTCTAACTATCGAGCAAAACATGAATGCCAAACGACCTAGGGATAGTCCAAATGACAGGTATCTATGGCACCTGAGATTAGGTCATATAGCAGAAGATAGGATCAACAAATTAAAAAAAATGGGCTATTGAGTCCGTTGACTTTCAAGTCATATCCAACTTGTGAATCTTGTCTTCAAGGCAAAATGACTAAACTTCCTTTTGTAGGACATGGGGAAAGGGCCACAGATCTCCTTGCCCTAGTACATACTGATGTGTGCGGCCCATTTGATGTGCCAGGCTAGAGGCAATTTTGTCTACTTCATTACCTTTACCGATGATCTGTCTAGGTATGGGTATGTGTATCTTATGAGACACAAGTCTGAAGCTTTTGAAAAGTTCAAAGAATTCAGACATGAAGTAGAAAAATAAACTGAAAAACCCATTAAGGTTCTTCGATCAGATCGAGGAGGTGAATACCTTAGCCAAAAATTCCTAGACTATCTCAAGAAAAATGGCATAGTCTCTCAATGGACTCCACCAGGAACACCTCAACTCAACGGGATTTTAGAATAGAGAAATCGAACTCTATTGGATATGGTCCGATCCATGATGAGCTTCACAGACCTCCCTAATTTTCTTTGGGGACACTCATTGTTAACTTCAATTTATCTACTGAATAGGGTTCCCTCTAAAATCGTTCCTACCACACCGTATGAGATATGGCATGGTAAGAAACCAAGTCTGAGTCATCTCAGAATTTGGGGTTGTCCAGCTCATGTCAAAAGACAACAAGCGGACAAGTTAGAGTTTAGGTCCTTCAGAGCTCGATTCATAGGATATCCTAAAGAGTCATTAGGATACTATTTCTACATTCCAGAAGACCACAATGTGATTGTGAGTCGACATGCCATCTTTCTTGAAAAATAGTTTATTCAAGATAGCGGCATTGGAAAGCAGATTAAGCTTGATGAGAAAGTCTCACAAGTACAATGAGCTAAGGACCAATTGGAACCAAATCAGGTTGAGCCAATAAGAACACTACCTCCTCCACCTCGTAGATCGAAAAGAGTTTTCCGTCCCCCTGAAAGATACTTAGGTATTATTTCAGAGAAAGTAGAGAAAATGTTTCTCATAGGTAATGGTGCTCATGGTGATGATTGTAAAACCTACAACGAGGTGATATCAGATATCGACTCCGAGAAATGGCTAGAGGCAATGCAGTCAGAAATTGACTCGATGCACTCAAACCAAGTTTGGACCTTGGTAGATCCACCAGAAGGTATAGTACCTATTGGGTGTAAATGGATCTTCAAGAGAAAGATTGGTGCAGATGGGAATGTGGAGACATTCAAGGCTAGACTAGTGGCAAAAGGTTATAGTCAACGCGAAGGCATTGACTATCAGGATACCTTTTCCCCAGTGGCTATGCTAAAATCCATCCGCACATTGCTTGCCATTGCAGCCTATTTCGATTATGAAATATGGCAAATGGACGTGAAAATGGCATTCTTAAATGGATATCTTGAGGAAGATATCTATATGGAACAGCCGCTAGGTTTCACATCCAGTGATACTGATCACAAGGTTTGCAAGCTGCAAAGGTCCATATATGGACTTAAGCAAGCATCTCGGAGCTGGAACACTCGTTTCAATGATGTGATCAAAAATATTTGGTTTCATCAAAAATGAAGAGGAATTGTGTGTCTTCAAAAAGGTCAGTGGGAGCGCTGTTGTCTTCCTCGTATTGTACGTGGATGACATCCTCCTTATTGGAAATGATATTCCCATGTTGACGACAGTCAAAATATGGTTGTCCAAGGAATTCTCCATGAAAGACCTAGGTGAAGCATCCTTTATTCTAGGAATTAAGGTCTATAGGGATAGACCGAATAGGATGCTAGGACTTTCACATAGAAGATGTACATAGAGAAAGTACTAAAGAGGTTTAGTATGGAAAACTCTAAGAGGGGATTAATACCCTTCAGACATGGTATTCATCTTTCCAAGAAGATGTGCCCTAGCACACCTGAGGAAATAGAATACATGAGCAAGATCCCTTATGCTTCTGCAATAGGGAGCCTCATGTATGCCATGCTATGTACACGACCTGATTGATCGGAAATCAGGTTTCTTCAACTGGTATTAGAACATGGTTCTAAAAGTTTTTAGATCTGATTTTAAATTTATTTTAATTAAAAAATATTATTAGATGTCACATGAGATGTGATCAATCTGAAATCAGAAAAATTAAAATTAAATGATTTGGATCTAAGATTAGAAATATGCATGACTAGTTCAGAATAGAATAGTTCTATAGAATAGTCTTGCATGTTTCAATTTAATTTGATTAAACATATTTTAGATCATTTTATTTACATTTTTTGATATTATAATTTTTATAATAAATCTAAAAAATAGAAATAAAAATTATTTAATTTTAAACATCATATGAGATTGATTGATGCATGTCTAGACTAGTTGTAGAATAGTTCTACATAGGTTCTAGATTAGGAGTTTATTTTGATAGATCAATTTAAATCTAATTTTAGATATTATGAGATAATTTAGATCTGAAAAATATGCATGATTCGATACATGGATGTATGCAAAATATGCCATGATTAGATCTAATTTGTATATGAGATATATGATATAGACTGAAACATTTTAGTATTTAATGTTCCTTATTAAGGCTTCCTCTCTGTGCCGTCCGTCTAAGAAGAAGAAGGTTTAAGAAGCCTCTCTTCCTATTCGATGGGGTGTTTTGATGTGTAGGGGTGCTGTGCGTGTTCGTCCTTAATCAGAAACCCAAAACTTACTTTCTCTCAAAACCCTAAATCCTAAAACCTAGAATTTATTGTGCATATTTTTGTTATAACCCTACTTAATTAAGAATTAAATTATGAAATATTAATTAGGTCTAAAATTGAAATTTCAATCTAAGAATATTCATAATACTGGTTCGAGGCTGGGAGCTTAATTAGGTCTAAGCGGTTGATCAAACCGAATCAAGAGTTGGTTAGATGGGATCAAAATGCTTAATTGACAAGCCTAATAGGATTAAGTCTGGTCAAGATTGAGTCACGATCAAGCAAGACCTAATTAAGGCTAGAGGTTAGAGTCTGGATTGTAGGCAAACCCAATTGGTTCTGGCTCAAAAATTTGGTGTCTAAGGTAAGTTTGCAATACGACCGACTGTTTTTAATTGAAAGCTACTCGACTGAATGCTTCTTGTACGAGTTAGTAGCATATTCCTTCCACCGGTCTCACTTACCTGGCCATATCTGTTGACCAGTTTTATCTGAGGTGGTCAATAATCGAGCTAACCATGCCACTAGGTTAGTCATAATTGTTATGACTAACCAAGTCTAGTTTAATGAGACCTGAATCAATTCTTCCAAGAAAAGATTAAGTCTGAGGTCTTCCACATGTGTAGATGTCGGGCCTTCCCGGTTGATTGTTCTCCTGGATTACAGTGGCTCAGTTACCAGGAAGATGCAACCATGTCTATTAGGCATTGGAATGCTATGGCTGGAGGATGAGTTGGGCTCAATATTTTGGATACGGTGAGAGACTCAATTAGGAACCCAGTCTTGCAAATGGTGGGTCTGACTTAACTAAGGAGTGGATCATATTTCGATAGTGAGATTCATGAATTAGAGACCAAGTTTGGGTGCAACCATGATTAGAGAATCATTGAACAAGAGTTGTTCACTCATTGGCTAACCCATCATCAAAACTTTAGGTGAGGTGATGAGTCAGTTGGTGAGACCGCACCACCACTAGAAATCATTAATCATGAAGATTTTCGCATCTCTACAGAGGGAGTGTAGGGATCCAGAGAAAATAGTGGAGCAATTTATTTAAAAATAAAATCTAAATAAATTGGTCAAGTCAAAATTAAATATCTAACTAGAATCTTTGACTCTCTATAAGAAAAATGTCTGCATCCAACCCATTGCACGTATCCTGACACACATAGACTGACCGAACCCAATTATAAAGATTGGCTAGGAAACTACAAAATTATTTTGGTTCCGAGAAGTTAACCCATTTTGGACCAGGACCTTCCAACCTTACAGCCCTCCATCCGTTGAAAGAGAGCGTCTTGAAAAATGGATAGCGAAGAAATAAGGCCAGATATTACATGTTGGGCTATGTCTGATGAGCTCAGGCCACATGAAGATATCGGGACTGCTCGCCAAATGTTGCTCACTACTAAGAGATATTTGGTGAAAAGTCGGAGCCAATATTCAAGTCACGAAAAGACTTTTTAAGGCTAAGATGCGTGATGGCAGTCAGTCAAGATCACTGTCTGATAATGATCAAGGACTGAAAGGCTTGGAAGCTTGGTGTAAGTTGACTTGGACTGTAGAAGATGTTATTCTGCAATCCTTGACTGATGCATATGGGAATTCATCATGAATTACCACATGCATAAACTTCAGAATTCCTTGCCGAATTAAATGAAATGCTGGTCACGCTGAGCTTTCTATGAAAATCTAAAGCTAGTTCTTGCTATGGAAAGGACTTCTTCCAAAAGAAAGTCTTCTTGAAAAAAAAAAGAAGTCTTGAAAAAGCAAAAGGTGGAAGGATCAAAAAAGAAGAAGGGAGCAAGAAGAAGGCCGATGTCAAAGAAAAGTGTTTCCATTGCAACAGCGAGGCCATTGGAAGCAGAACTGCCCTACTTACCTGCCCACCCTGAAGAAAAGAAGGAAGGTCCTCTGAGGTATGCGAATGATTTAGATGATCGATCATTCTAGCTATTCGAATCTGAAGAGTTCTGATCCATCGAAAGGAGTTTTGATGATGTCGATGATAGAGATCATGACTTATTCCATTACCATACAGAACTGAACCTAACTGGATTACACAAATAAGGATTTGAATTTGGTGATCATCAATTGATCTAATCCAGTTCAATTGATCTGAATAAGATTCAATTAGGTTCAAGAAAATCATGCTAGCACTCGATTGAACCTAACGTTCTTCTTTTACTATCATGAATAGTTGTCCTGACTGAGCCAAAGGAGTTTGTGCTCGATCAGAGGCCTTCACTTGATCTGACTGGAGCCTATCCAGGTCAGAAAAGGATTATCTTATTTTGTAAGATAATACATACCATTTTTGATCATCTACCATTTCTCGTCCTTTGACTTTGGTCAAAAGTTGGCCTTTGACTGGTCAAATGTTGACCATTGACACTTTGACTTCTGTCCACGTGTCATGCACCTATTGGAGAGCTGGTGGGGGCTTATCCCCCTGCCAAAAGTTGGCAAGGAGGAGGGCGCACACCATCGTGGGGGCTTGTCCCCCTGCCAGAAGCTGGCAAGGAGGAGGGCGCACGCTAAGGGTGGCGTGCGCCCAAGTTTGAGGTGCCCAGGAATCCCTATTGGATAGGGACTCCATCTTTTTTTTGGATTCCAATTAGACTACTCCTAAGAACCAACTTTGATTGGTCTTAGGCACCATCTAAGGATGAATCCAAGGGACTCTATTTCCATCAATCAGATTTAGGTCTGATTTCATAAAGGATTGTGATTGGTTGGGAAGAAGAGGAGTTGGATCACGCATAGTCTATAAATAAGACCCTGCACCCAACTCAAAAAAAAACACAATTTCCATGCTCCAAGGCTGCCTCTCTCCTCCTCCTCCATGCCAAGTCCATCTTCTCCCTCTCCTCTCCATGCCCAAAGTAGTTTGGGATCTCAGTTGGTGCAAGCTAGATAAGAGAAAGGCGACAGAAAGCTAGAAGGCTACGCTATTGCAAAGGACAACTGCTGTTCTTCGAAAGCTATTTTGAAGATCCTCCAAATTAGATTCAGATCTGATTTTTGGAGATATGATAGAGAAGAAAAAGATCTCTAAATTCAGCTTGAGTGGATACCGGTAGAGGCCAGGCACTTGCATGGCTAGATCCAGAATCTTCCGCTGCTTATAGGATCATCAACGTGTAATAGGATTATCCTACAACAAGATAAATTAAATATGATTTAATTTATCTATATTTTATTTTAATTATTAAAATAATAAAATTAGATCTGAAACATCCTAGATCTGATTCGGATCAAAGAGAAAAATTTTTGAAATATATCTCTTGAAATGATCAAATCTGAACGAACCTGGTCTGAGAAATCAGGATTTTTCTTCAAAGGGATCCTACAATTTCATGGTGGTGCAGAGGTGCAAGCCAAGATCTTTAGCAATGGAGGCAGTCATCCCAAAGGCCTCAAGGATGCACAATAGCTAAAGAAGATTGACGGAGGCAATGATTACACAAGGGGCTGTCAAGTGCATAGGGACAGCGTAAACATGCAGGAGGTCATTATCGAGGGGTTTGCCAAGACTTGGAAGTACCAAGGTGGAGATTGTAAGGATTTATGGTGCTCCCAAGCTTTGGGAGGCCACGGGATGAGTCAGGAGGTTGGCTCTGAAGATTTCAATGGCTTGGTTGGGGCTTCGGAGACTTGGAACACAAGGTGAAGTAAGGAATCATAGCTAGAGAATCAAGACTGTAGAAGAAAGATTTTCTATAGGTTAGCCAGCTCAGTCCAAAACTGGGTCAACAAAGTCTCATTGCACAAGCAAAATAGAGAGCTGCATAATCGGGACTGCTGGCACGACACAAAATTGGGCTGGCTCAGTTTCAGATGGAGCCGATCTAGTGGAACTTAGCCGGCTTAGTGCTGAGACTAAGCTGGCTCAATTCATAGACAGAGTTACGCAATGGTCTATTTTGGGCTAGGGTCTTGGCTAATCCTAGGGGTCTTAAGCTTTGATTTGAGAGGTCTTAAGGGGGTTAACTCATGTATGGGTCAGGTCTAGATCCAGAGGATGAGAGCATGGAAAACATGGGTGTACATGGGCTCGGTGAGTGTTTTCATGTATTGGGTTAGCCGGAGAGTTTTTTGGTCAAGCCTAATGGCTATGTATAAATTCATAGGTTGTATTAGGATTTCATTATGCTATGAATGCTATGGAATATAGATCTTTTCTTCCTCAACTCTCTTCTTCTCTTCTCTCTAGAGTTGCCACCCTAGGGTTCTTGAAGAAGCCCTAGAGAAGGGGGGCATCTCCCTCAAGCCCAAGGAAGGAGGCACCCCATCACAGATCTAGGTGGAGGATCGGTGGTTTGCTGCCCATAAAGAACGTCACAGGTTCCTTCAAGTCCATGCTAAAAATCAGGAGCTTCCGCAACATGATATGAGTGCTTGTGATGTCAAGGATGATTGGCGTTCGAGCGATATCATGGGTCTACAATTTGGTATTAAAGCTAGGTGATGCCTAGGATGTTGTGGACAGCAATCTTTACGATCAGGCAAATCTTTGGGTCTACAATTTGGTATCATCTAATCTCTTAGACCAATCTTTACGATCAGGCCTAAACATTTTCTCTAAGATCTTCTTTATTTCCCTATTGGAAACTTCAACTTCTCCACTGATTTGGGGTGACTATTCTATATGTTATTCCACATTTTTTCATCAAAGCTTCAAAGCACCTATTCATGAAGTGCATACCCCCATCACTAATTATGGTCCTAAGGCAACCGAACTAACTTATAAGATTCCTTTGGATAAACTTGATTATCACTTTATAATCATTGGTTCAAGTTGCCATAGCTTCTTTCCACTTAGAAATGTAGTCTACTGCTAATAAAATATATTTGTAACTATAAGAGGAAGAAAATTGGCCCATAAAGTCAATTCTCCAAACATCAAAGATTTCAATTACTTAAATTGGGGATAGGGGCATCATATCTTTTCTTGAAATATTCCCTATTTCTTGACATCTTAAACAAATACGGCAGAAATCATGAGTGTCCTTAAATAATGTGGGCTAGTAAAATCTACTTTCTAGTACTTTTGCTGCCATTTTTCTTCCACTAAAATGTCCCCCACAAGCTAATGAATGACAAAAAGTTAAGATACTTTGAAATTCACTCTTAGGGACACATCATCGGATAATTTGGTCTGGGCAAATTTTGAATAACTTAGATTTTTTCCAAAAATAGCATTTTACTTGGGAAAATAATTTATTTTTCTCTTATGGTGTCCAGTGAGATGGGACTTCTCCAATCACCAAGTAATTAACTATATGTGCAAACTAGGGAAGATTATTAGAAGATATTAAAAATAGTTGTTTATCAGGAAACCTATCTCTAATGCTTTCATTATTGTGTTTAACCAAGATCCTCGAGATATGTTCTGCTACCACATTTTGGGGACCTTTTCTATCTAAGATTTCAAGGTCAAATTCTTGCAATAAAAGGACCCATCTAATTAGCCTAGACATTGTATCCTTCTTTGATAGCACATATTTCAATGCAGCATGGTCAAAGTAAACTAAGACCTTTGAGCTCAGAAGGTATAACCTAAATTTTTCTAGAGCAAACACAACTGCTAGCAATTCTTTCTCGATTGTGCTATAGTTCAATTGAGCATCAGAGAGAGTTTTGCTAGTATAGTAAATTACATGAGGTTCTTTATTGAACTTTTGCTCTAATACTGCCCCTATCATGTAATCAGAAGCATCACACATAATTTCAAATGATAGGATCCAATCTGGTAGTTTGATAATTGGTGCAATAGTTAATGCTATTTTAACTTTATTATAGGTGACTAAACAATCTTCATTAAAATCAAAGGAGTTATCTTTAGCCAAAATATTACATAAAGATCGAGAAATTTTGCTAAAGTCCTTAATAAAATGCCAATAAAATCCTGCATGTCCTAAGAAGGATCATACTTATTTAATTGAGATTGGAGGTGGTAGCTTTAATATTATCTCAACTTTAGTTTTATCTACTTTGATCCCCCACTGAGATACTATATGCCCGAGTACAACTCCCTCATGAATCATAAAATGGCTCTTTTTCCAACTCAATACCAAATTTGTCTCCGCACATCTTTTTAGTATTTTAGTTAAATTTTGGAGGCAAACATCAAACGTAGAGCCAAAAATAGAGAAGTCATCTATGAAAGTTTTAAAAACTTATCGACCATATCAGAAAAAATAGCCATAATACATCTTTGAAAAGTGACTGGTGCATTGCATAGTCCAAAAGACATTCTACGAAAGAAAAAAGTATCAAAAGGGTAGGTAAAGATGGTTTTCTCTTGGTCCTTTGGAAATATAGGCACTTGATTGCATCCCAATATCCATCCAGGAAGTAGAAGTAACTCTGACCTGCTAACCATTTTAGAATTTGATCAATGAAAGGTAGTGGAAAGTGATCTTTTCTAGTCATAGTATTGAGTCGCCTATAATCCACACATACTCACCAGCCAGTTGCTGTGCAAGTAGGTAATAATTTACCTTTTCCATTTTCTACCATGATGATACCTGACTTTTTGGGCACCACCTGGGTCACGCTAACCCACTTACCATCAAAAATTGGATAGATAATGCCTACTGATAAGTGATAAAAATATACTAATAAAAGTATTAAATTATAAAATAAATTAATCTATTTCTTTAAAAATTGATATTTTTATTAATCTTATGTAGGAAAGAAGGCCACCAATATGAAGATCTTATTTTTCTGATTCAGATGAAATAAATTTCAGGCAAAACGGACTTCAAACGAGTTCGAAATTGATATTCAAAAAAAAAAATGGTCTGGTTTAAACTGGTTCAGAAAAACCAACTCAGCAGACCGCCCAGTCCGACCACACCCAGCAGACCAAACCGCTGACGTAGCACAGATGCAAGGCTGATGTCAGCATTTTTCGCAATGCACGATGGACCGATTTAAGGGCATTTTGGGAATTTTACATGAAGAAGCATGCTCCGATTGGCTGAAGAATGTGGCAGTCCATGCAACACTGGGATTGCGCATGGTCTACAGAGGGCAATTTAGGAATTTTGTCTGATCCAATGGGCACCTTTCACTGAGATTTGATCGGACAGCCAAAATGCATGCATTGATGAATGGCATCCACAGCTCCTGATCGAGGTCCAATGGCTGAGATTTATCCCAACTTTAAATTAAAGATTAGAAACCTTCTTATGCATGATCTGATGGCTCAGATTCAATCCAACGATTGATCCGATGGCTGCTATGAATTCTGACTTGATCTGAGAAATTTTAAAGGGTTTTTAAGTGATTTTTGGACCGTTTGATCAACATCCAACGGTCAGAATCATTTGGAGTCCTAATTTGAGTTGTTTTAAGAGTTTCAAACCTAATTTTCAAAGAATTTCGAGGGAAAATCTATCTCTAAGCCTATAAAGTCTGCTGTTGCCAAAGAAGAGGAAAAAATGGGGGAGAGAGAAAAAAAAGTGAGAGAAAAAAAAAGAAGAGAAAGAGAGGAGAGAAATAAAAAAAAGAAGAGAAAGAGAGGAGAGAGGTACAAAGAGAAGAGAGATTTTTAAGAGAAATAAAAGGATTTTTAATTTTTTTTCTTCCGATAATCAGAATAGTGATCAAGGAGCTTCTTCTTCTTCACCAAGTTCTCCACCCCAAGAGAAATGGACAATCAATTTCAGCAATCAAACAGTCTAATTTTTTTATGCTTTTTATTTTATTTACTATTTTTGAACTTGTTATCATGAACTAAAATTTTTTTTACTAAGGCTAAGGTGTAGCCACTCTTTTGATGCAATATTCAGTATGATTTATTTTTAATCTTAAATTTTATTCATGAGGAGTATATAAATCTGATCTTAATGCTTTTAGATTACTGGCCATCTTCTAATTGATCTGATGAACATAGATATTACGGACCAAGTACATCGATGTTATTGCTTTTTGATTATATACCTTGTATTATGAATCAAATTAGAATTCATATGCATGCGGAAATTTTAGTGCGCTTTGGACGCAGCGTATTTTAATTAGAGGGTTTCACAAAACTTAATGCATTAATATTTATTTAAATTACACCTGGACCAAAGGATAATTAATAAATATTGATAGTTTTGCTATGCCTGGACCAAAGGATAGTGAATAAATTAGGAGACTCCACCGTCACATGAAATAAAATTAATCTAAAAACCTGAATATTGTATTGACTGAGTTGGTGAACCGATTGCCTTAGTAATCCATTGCTCTTGAAGTTTAAAACCCTAATAATTTACACTCTCTCTATTTCCTTAAAAATTTTTAATTATTTTTTTATTTTGTTCTTTAATTTCTTATTCTCATAAATCGGTCTTCTAAATAAAGCATAGGAAAGAGCTTTTCAGTACTTATTTTTCAATCCTCTAGGGACGATACTCTACTCATTCACTTTATTACTTGATCGACTGGTGCACTTGCCATAGCTATAAATTAGCATGCATCAAGTTTTTGGTGCCGTTGCCAGGGATTGTGTCTAAAACAATATTGAAATTTTGATCCTAGCTTTACTTTAGAATTTTATTTTTAATTTTTATTTTTTTTAAAAAAAAAAATTTATTCAGTGCATGACACGTACTGGACATAGTAACTTACTACCTTTAAATCCAGAAATTGAAAGGACCATTAGAAGACTACAATAAGAAAGAAACATGGCAACTGAAAATCCTAACGACATCAATCTAGGATTGGATATGGCGACCGAAGGACAACATGAAGCTATTCGATCAGTACATCATCCATTAAATGATTATATCACACCATCTGTAGCCGATGCAGCTTTGAGCATCAGGAGACCGCCAATGTGAGCAAACAATTTTGAAATAAAATTGACGATGATCCAGATGATTCAATTAACTATCCAATTCAGTGGACACATGCATGATGATCTGAATGCCCATATTTCTAACTTTTTTGAACTTTGTGATTCTTTTAAAATTAATGGGATGTCGGATGATGCTATTAGATTAAGGTTATTTCCTTTCTCTTTACGAGATAAAGCTAAGAGTTAGCTTCATACTCTTCCTACAGGTTCTATCACAACTTGGGATGTCCTGGCACAAAAATTCTTAGCCAAGTACTTTCCACCTTCCAAGACTGCCAAGATGTGTAACGATATCACTTCTTTCATGCAGATGGACATGGAGACACTATATGAGGCTTAGGAGCATTTCAAGGAATTGCTAAGGAGATGTCCACATCATCAACTACCAGTATGACTTTAGGTACAAATTTTCTATAATGGTTTATCTCCTACTAATCGTTCTATGATTGATGCAGCAGCAGGAGGAACAATTAATTGAAAAATAGAGGAAGAAGCCTTCGATCTGATCAATGAGATGGCATCAAATAGCTATCAATGGCAGACAGAATGCATGATGCCAAAAAGACTAGCAACTGTGTAGGGAGTAGATTGCGTGCCAACTTTACTAGCTGAAATTACAGCCCTTAGAGCCGAAGTCAACAACTTGAAGGGAACAGCTATGCATATTCAGAGCATTACTTATGACCTGTGTGGAGGAGGACATGATACGAGTAATTGCCAGATAGGTAATCCTTTTTCTAAAGCAACTAATACAGCTAATTATGTTGGTAATTTTTTTAGGCCGCAACAAAACAATCCCTACTCCAACACATACAATCAAGGGTGGAGGCAGCACCCAAATTTCTCATGGAGCAATCAAAATGCAGCACAATAGCCACCCCCGGGGTTCCAGGTGCTTGAAGTGCAACATGAAAGAGCTGATGGTCAAATTCATGCAAAACCATGAAGCAACTATAAAAAATTTAGAAGCTAAACTTAAGCAGGACCAAGCAACAGCAATTCGAAACTTGGAGTTGCAAATAGGTCAAATGGCTAAGATAATCTCCGAGAGACTTCAAGGATCCTTGCCCAGCAACACGGAGACCAATCCAAGGGAGCAAGTCAATGCTATCACTCTAAGAAGTGGTACAAAGCTAGAGGAGCCACATCAGAAGAAAGAGACTGAAGAGCCAACTACAAATAAGGAATCATCAACTAAAATTTGTCAATCACCAAAATAACCAGCAGATGGATGGTCTCTAGGTATATGGTTTGTCGATCCAAATATAAAGCCCTACGTACCACCACTACCATTCTCAAAGAGATAAATACAGCATCCAGATAAGGAATTTTCTAATTTTTTCAAAATTTTAAAGAATTTACATATTAATATTCCTTTTGTAGATGCTGTTACTCAAATGCCCAGGTATTCCAAGTTTCTCAAAGAAATCCTAACAAATAAAAAAAAGCTGAAGGAGCATGAGAGAATAAATTTAAATGAAGAATGCTCAGCAATACATCAAAATAAATTACCACAAAAACTAAAAGATCCAGGGAGTTTTACTATCCCTTGCATTAGTGGTGATTGTAGTTTTGATAAAGTTTTATATGATTTAGGAGCAGGTATTAATCTCATGCCTTTTTCTATTTTCAGAAAGCTGGATCTAGGAGAATCGAAGCCTACCACTATTACTCTTCAATTAGTCGATAGATCCATCAAATATCTAAGAGGTATAGTGGAGGATGTCTTGGTAAAGGTAAACAAGTTTATTTTTCCTATTGATTTTATTGTTCTTGATATAGAAGAAGATTATGATGTACCTCTTATTTCAGAGAGATCCTTTTTAGCTACTGAAAGAGCTTTAATAGATGTTCAACAAGAAAAATTAATTCTTAGAATCCAAGATGAATAAGTTACTTTTAATGTTTTCAAAGATACTAAACATCCTGATGATAATCAAACTTATTTTCTAATTAATATTATTGATAATTTAGTATATGAGAATTTTGTAGAAAATAGGTTTGAGACTATAAAAGCTAGCAATGTCCAATTGAAAGAGGACTCGATCAAATATGAAAATATTTCAATTGAAGTGGCACCAGATTGATTCAATTCAGAACTCAAAGAAAGTCAAGCTGAAGACTATAAATCAGAACTACTAGATAGGTTGTTTCTTTTCTTTTTAGTTTTGATCATTTTTCTTTTATTTTTCAGTAATTTATTGTTGCTCTTTTACTGCTTTGGTGTGTATTTTCAATTTTGCAGAAAAAAATCAATGAGAGCTCAAGCAAAATTTCAAAGCTCCAAAGAACCAGACTGAACCAAATCAGGTGTATTCCTTCCTATCCTTTATTGCACCCTTTATTTTTCTTTCTCCTTTAAGACAATGTAGAATAAGTTAAAAAAAAAAAAAAAAACATGTGTCAAGAAGAAAATCTTGAGCAAGATAGACTGGATAAGTGATAAAAGATAGAATTATTTGCTAATGAATGTAACGAGTTAAAGAAGTAGATTAGTTGGTCAACTTTTAGCAGCCTACTTAGGTCATTAAAAGACTATTAGCACTTTTAATTGCACATGCACACTAACAAGGCAAAGTAGGTATTGATTATATGGCCAACTGAGGATTCAATTATCACTAAAAATTGGTAATTAATATACATTCTAATCAAAGAAACTTGAATTTAAGGAAAGAGCTACCTGCCTAAAAATAAAGTGCAAAAGATAGAGTATATGTGGATTGCCCAAAGCCTAGTAACTGGGTCTCTGCACCTAGGTCAAGTATGAAAATTCACGTAAAATGGTGAAGGAAAGGCCAGGATGCTCAGCACAAAAAAAAAAAAAGTAGTGTGAAAGCTACCTTAATTCATGAGTATAAAATTGAGAATGTATAGAAAATTGACCAAAATAGGTGATAAGAGAGGATACTTTTGTTCTTTTAATTTAACACTGAAATTCTAAAGTTAGTCATCACGAACACAAGTGCTATAGATCTTTGATGTACTCTAAGAAAATTTTTAATCATATTGACTAAAAAATTTGCTTCTGAAGCTCAATGCTTAATTAGCAGTATTTTCTAAACTTTTGACCTTTAGTCCTAGATTTTATCTTTTTGATGGATAATCTTATTAAAACATGGTATTAAATAAAACATTGCTAAGGGACTAGCAATGACTAAATTGGGTGATGTGATAAGTGGTAAAAATATACTAATAAAAGTATTAAATTATAAAATAAATTAATCTATTTCTTTAGAAATTGAAACTTTTATTAATCTTATGTAGGAAAGAATGCCACCAATATGAAGATCTTATTTTTCTGGTTGAGATGAAATAAATTTCAAGCAAAATGGACTTCAAACGAGCTTGAAATTGAATTTAGAAAAAAAAATGGTCTGGTTTAAATCGGTTCAGAAAAACTAACTTAGCAAACCGCCCGGTCCGATCGCACCCAGCAGACCAAATCGCTGATGCAAGGCTGACATCAGCATTTTTTATGGCACACGATGGACCGATTTAAGGGCATTTTGGGAATTTCATATGAAGAAGTACACTCTGATTGGCTGAAGAATGTGGTGGTCCATGCAACACCGAGCTTGCGCATGGTCTACAGAGGGCAATTTGAGAATTTTGTCTGATCCGACGGGCGCCTTTCATTGAGATTTGATCGGATGGATGAAATGAATGCATTGACGAACGACATCCACAGCTCTCGATCGAGATCCAATGGCTAAGATTCATTCCGACTTTAAATTAAAGATCAGAAGCCTTCTTGTGCGCAATCTGATGGCCCAGATTCAATCCAATGATTGATCAGATGGCTGCTATTTATTCCAACTTGATCTGAGAAATTTTAAAGAATTTTTAAGTAATTTTTGGACCGTTTGATCAACATCCAATGGTCAGAATCATCTAGAGTCTTAATTTGAGTTGTTTTGAGAGTTTTAAACCTAATTTTCAAAAGATTTCAGAGGAAAATCTATCTTTGAGCCTATAAAGTCTGCTGTTGTCGAAGAAGAGAAAAAAAAAGGGAGAGTGAGAAAAGAAAACGTGAGAGAAAAAAAAAAGAAGAGAAAGAGAGGAGAGAAATAAAAAAAAGAAGAGAAAGAGAGGAGAGAGGTAGAAAGAGAAGAGAGATTTTGAGAGAAAGGAAAGGGTTTTTAATTTTTTTTTCTTCCGACAATCAGAACAGTGATCAAGGAGCTTCTTCTTCTTCACCAAGTTCTCCACACCAAGAGCGATGGACAATCAATTTCAGCAATCAAACAGTCTAATTTCTTTATGTTTTTTATTTTATTTGCTATTTTTAAACTTGTTATCATGAACTAAATTTTTTTTTACTAAGGCTAAGATGTAGCCACTCTTTTGATGCAATATTCAGTATGATTTATTTTTAATCTTAAATTTTATTCATGAGGAGTATATAAATCTGATCTTAATGCTTTTAGATTACTGGCTATCTTCTAATTGATCTGATGAATATAGATGTTATGGATCAAGTACATCTATGTTATTGCTTCTTGATTATATACCTTGTATTATGAATCAAATTAGAATTCATATACATGCAGGAATTTTAGTGCGCTTTGGACGTAGCGTATTTTAATTAGAGGGTTTCACAAAACCTAATGCATTAATATTTATTTAAATTACACTTGGACCAAAGGGTAATTAATAAATATTGATAGTTTTGCTACGCCTGGACCAAAGGATAGTGAATAAATTACGAGACTCCACTATCACATGAAATAAAATTAATCTAATAACCTGAATATTGTATTGACTGAGTTGGTGAACCGATTGCCTTAGTAATACATTACTCTTAAATTTAAAACCCTAATAATTACACTCTTTATTTCCTTAAAATTTTTAATTATTTCTTTATTTTGTTCTTCAATTTCTTATTCTCATAAATCGGTCTTCTAAATAAAGCATAGGAAAGAGCTTTTCAGTACCTATTTTCCAATCCTCTAGGGATGATACTCTACTTATTTACTTTATTACTTGATCGACTAGTGCACTTGCTATAGCTATAAATTAGCACGCATCACCTACATCTAGCTATTTTATTACTTCTTGCTTTACTACCTCCCTCACATTTGGATTTAATTAGTGTTGCATGTCTTTATAAGGTTTGGCCTCTACCTTGCAATGTATATGATGCATGCACACAGAAGGATCAATGCATTTTAGATCAGCAATTGTCCACCCTATGGCCTCTTTGTGCTCTTTAAGCACACCTACAAGTTGGTCTTCTTGATCAGTGGTTAAGTCGGAGGATATGATTACCAATAGGGTTTCATTAGGTCTGAGGAATAAATATTTCAATGTGTTAGGAAGAGGCTTTAACTCTAGGATAGGTGGTACTTCTAGGGATGGTACTAGAGGGCTCAGCTGAGTCGGTAATTATTCATACTTTATAGTCTAGAAAGGAGTGGTGCTAAAATTGTGTGGCTCTAAAAATGCATTAACCTCTCTAGTGTACCCGTCAATGACAAAATCATCCACTCCAAAGTATGCTAAGCATGCCTGTAAAGGATCCGAGTCGAGCAAAGTAGGGGTTTTATCTTCTAAAACTTCCTCTAGTAAATTGATTTCATTATGGTCGAAAGTGGGTGGTCCCTATGCAGCATTAAAAATATTCAGCCTTAGCTTTTTGTTCCTGAAAGAAACATCCATAATCCCGATCCTACAGTTTATGCAAGCATTGGCAGTCATGAGGAAAGGTCTACCTAGGATGATTGGTACTTTGCTGGGGTTGCTACTATTAGCTGTGGGCCCTAGAAACTAGATTAGCTAACACTTTTAATACACTTCTAAGGATAATTTTATAATTTTAACTATAAATTAATAAAAAAGATTATTTTTTATCAAAGTGTGCATTTAAAGTGTATGTGATACATCCTTTGAGTTAATGGTAATGACAATTCATATTTTCAAAGAGTTAAAAATTTAAGACATGAATTTTCATAATTAACTCATAAACTACTTCCGACCGTAGGATCATCACGAGAATGGTGATTGATCTGAAAGGTTGGTGTATGATTGCTTTCTTTGATTAGATGAGTCTTGAGTCTACGGTGTGGAGACACTGGAGCGAGAGTACAGATACTCGTTAGAGAATGAGGGCACTGAGCATGACCACCTCAAACATTTATAAGGAGTCTACCTTCTCGTCGATGGCTGGCTCGATGTTGCAGTATTGTGTCTGATTTTTTGACCTAAGGTGCATCAGCAATTCACCTTGAGGGTGTTGTAGTTTGACTACACCATAACTCGATCTCCTAATCATTCAGAATCCTGAGGTGTATGTTGGCTATAGTACATTCATTATAGGAATTGGATTGCACCAATAAGGGATCTATCTACCTCGGTAGATGAGGAGTAGCCCTATGATGATCATGAGAATCGAGTCCATAAGTCCATGGCCATGAGTGAAGATGATAGAAAGAGTTTCTATAAAGGATTTCATATAGGTCTCGAATCAAATGATTAATTCATATGATGGATATTTGGTTTGACGAGTTCAACTTAACCCTAATCCTATTGGGGCTCAAGATAGAAGAACCCAATCACATAGGTAGCTGCACCGAGAGGTTCACTTTCAGTTTTGATGGGTTGCCACCATATACTACTAGATGTCACTGGTGGATTTTGGGAGCAATTAGAATAATTTTAATGATCGATCATTCCAATTGTATGAATCAGAAAAGTTCTAGTCCATCGAAAGATATTTCGATGGTGTTGATGATAGAGATCGTGACATGTCTCATTACCATATGAAAATGAATCTAACTGGGTCACACAAATAAGGGTTTGGATCTAAATTTATCAATTGAGCTAATCGAGTTCGATTTATTTGGATTAGATCCAATCAGCTTCAAGGTAATCATGCTAGCACACGATTGAGCCTGACTTCCTCCTTCTGTAATCATACTGATTCATTATAATCGAGTCAAATTTGATTTGACTAATTCCTGTATCTTGAATGAGTTTATTTTCATCTGATTGGAATAAATCTAGGTTAGATTAATTATGAAAATTAAATTCATTCCTAGTACAATTGGACTAGGGTCAATAGTTGACCCAATTAAGAGAATTGAGGGCATGTGATCAAAGAATTTTAGAAAATTTTTATAGAAATTATTTTGCTTTAATTTTTGGATATGTGATAGGAGATGAGATATACTTTGGGTGTACAAAATTTTGTGATTTTTGGAGGTCCCTTGACTAGGTTTTGATAGAGTTTGATTTGGATCAAACTCTTGAGGGAAGAGTCCTAGACGCACATGGACTCTTCCTTATCCTTTCATGCTGCCACCTTTCAGATGTATTTTTGGCATCAAAACTAGATGGGATCTGAGGTTTTTCATGTAGATCAGGTCTAAGAGTCTTAATGGTCAAATTAATAAGGTTTTTGGTCAAAAAGGGACTCTTTATGGCACTATGTCTAGTATAAGAACTCTTCTCATGAAATTGCCTCAATGTAATTTATTTTTTCCACACCCAAAGGAGCCTTCCCTCTAATATCCATGCCTTTTCTATCCTCTCTCTTCCTCTCTTCTACATGCCTAGAAAGTTAGGCATAAATCTGAGTTGAAGGTCCAAGGTTTTTGGCATAAGATTCAGCATCTACGCGATGGTGTTCGTGAGACGAATCGGCTGGCCTTAGAAGTCGTTTTGAAGACTTTTCAAATAAGATCCAGACCTAATTTTTGGAGAAAAGATTTATGAGAAGAAGAAGTTCAGATCCTTCCCAAGTGGATATTGGTAGAGGCTAGGCACGTGCGTGGCTCCTTCCAAAATGTCAAAAATCAATTGGATCATCAGGATAATTAGATTACCAAATTAGGTACTTAAAATTAAATCTAATTTAATTTTATTTTTAACTTTTAATATTAGATCTCTATGATCATATCTGAGAAACTTAGATCTAATTAAGATTTTTTAAAAAAATTTTTGAAATATTTTTTTAGATCCAATCAGATTTGAATGATCTTGTGCCGGAAAAATAGGTTTTTTCTTCAACTAGTATCAAAGCCATATTATAGTTCTTCGGATCTATTTTAGATTTGATTTTATTTTTATTTTTATCTAATATTAAAAAGTCTTAGATATCACATCAAATGTGATTAGATCTAAAATTAAAAAATTAAAATTAAATCATTTAGATCTAATATGTATGAGATGCATGACTAGACTGAGAATAGAATAGTTCTATGTGTAGTCTAGTATAATCATGTTATTATTTTAATTAAATATAATTTTAGATTTATTTAATTTTTATTTTTTTGATATTATAATTATTATAATCAGATCTAAAAAATAAAAAATAAAATTTTTAATTTTTGATTTATTCATATGTGATATGAAAAGATGCATGTTTAGACTAGTTGTAGAATAGTTCTATAAATTATCTAGAATAGTTTTATTTTGATATGATCAAATTTAAATCTATTTTTTAGATATTATATATGATATTTTAGATCTAAAAAATATGCATATTTAATTTAGTGATGATACATGAGATGTATGCAAAGCATGTATTAGTTAGATCATTAATTATATATGTGATATATGATCTAGATCTAACTAGTTTTGTAGTTTCAATTATATTTTTGATTAAGGCATTTTCCTTGGCCGTCCGATTATAAGAATAAAGTAGGGTTTAAAGGCCCTCTCATTTCATTTGGTGAGATGTTCTTATGGCATGTAGGGGTGCTGCGCATTCGTCCTTAATCAGAAATCAGAACTTATTTTCTGCAAAATTCTAGATCCTGAACCTTAAAATTTTGATCTATTTTTTTATTTATGAATCCAAACTTAATTAAAAATTTAGATTATGAAACTAATTAGATCTAAAATTAAGAATTTTTAGATCTAAAATATTTTTATAAAATTAGATTTGAGCTTGGGTAGCTCAATTAGGTCTAGCGGTTGATCAAACCGAATCAAGAGTTGGTTAGGTGGGATTAAGAGTGCTTAGAATTGACCAACCCAATAGTTGTAAGTCGGGGTCAAGGTCGACTCACAGCCATATGTGATCGATCCAACTAAGACCTAATTTGGCTCCATGGTTCGAACCCGAATTATAGGCTAATTTGATTAGTTCTGGTTTCACAATTTGGTGTCCAAGATAAGTTTGGTAGATACGATCAACTAGTTTTTAATTAGGAGCTACTCGACCTGAATGCATTCTTGTCGAGTTAATGGTATATCCCTTCCACCGGTCTTACTTACCTGGCTATTTATGTCAACCAATTTTGATTTGAGGTGGCTAATAGTTCGAGCTAACCCATGCCACTAGGCTTGTCATAACCGTTCTGACTGAGTCAAATCTAAGAGACCTAAATTGAATCTCTCTAAGAAAAGATTAAGTCAATTGGTCTTCCATCATTGTAGATGTGCGGTTCCTTCCTAGGGTTGATTATTCTCGGCTGGTTACAGTGGTTTAGTTGCATTGGAAAGATGCAACCATGTCTATTAGGCATTAGATACTATGGGTTGGAGAATGGGTTCGGCTCAATATTTTGGATATGGTGTGGGATCCAATCAAAAATCTAATTTGTGCAAATGGTGGATCTGACTTAACTAATGAGTGGATCAATATTCCAGACATGGTGAGATTCTTGAATTAGAGATTAGGATTAGGTGCATCATGATTAGAGAATCATTGGATAAGAGTTATTGACTCATCGATTGACCCATCATCAATAACTATTAGGTGAGGTGGTGAGCCAGTCGGTGGGACCGCACTATCCACTAAAAATCAATTGATCATGAAGATTTTCGTATCTTTGCCCAGGGAGTGTAAGAATTTAAAAAAATAGTGAAAGCCTAATTTATTTTAAAAAATAAAATTTTTAAATAAATTAATTAAGTCTAATTATAAAATCTAACTAGAAACTTTGACTCTCTATAGAAAAATATCTGTATCCATCCCACTAGCCAGTATCTTGGACACCCATAGACTGACCAGATCCAACTTCAAGGATTGGCCCCGAAACTTCAAAATTATTTTGGGTTCTGAGAAGTTGACTCATGTGTTGGAATAGGATCCTTCCATTTTATCAGCCCATCCATCTGCTAATCAGAGAGCATCTCTAAAGAAGTGGATGGATGATGATAACAAAGCCAAGTATTACATGTTGGGCTTGATGTCTGATGAGCTTCAGTACCAACATGAAGATATTAAGACTAGCCACAAAATGTTGGCTCACCTATAAGAGTTGTTTGGTGAACAAAATTGCGCAGCCAAATATCAAGTCACTAGAAGACTTCTTAAGGCTCAAATGCTTGTTGGGTAGTTGCTCCAAGATCATCATCTGATGATGATCAAGGACTTAGAAGAGCTTGAGAAGCTCGGTGTCATGTTGGACAAGGATTTGCAGATTGATATAATTCTGCAATCCTTGACTAATGCATATGGGCAATTCATCATGATCTACCATATGCATAGACTATAGAATACTCTGGTAGAACTTATGAATATATTGGTTACTACTGAGCTTTCTATTAAAGGTTCTAAAGGCTCAGTACTTGCTGTGAAGCAAACTTCTTTTAAGAGAAAGTCTTTTGAAAAGAAGAAGAAGTCCATGAAGAAGTAGAAGATGGATGGTGGAAAGAAGAAGAAGGCAGAGTCGAAGAAGAAGGCCGTAGATAAAGAAAAATATTTTCATTGCAACACAAACGATCATTAAAAGTGGAACTGCCCCTTGTACCTAGCCAGGCTGAAGAACAAAAAGGAGGCAGGTCCTTCTGATGGTATGCTCATTATAGAATCTAACCTTACAGTTCCTTCTACATCCAGTTGGGTGCTTGACTCTGGTTCTAGTACTCACTTATGCACTTCTATGCAGGATCTTGAGGATAGCAGGAGGCTGAGGGATGGTGAGATGATCTTATGCATCGAAAATGGAGCAAGAGTTGCTGCAGTGGTCATGGGAATCATATCCTCTATCGATTATCCATCTAGGATTTAGACTTAGTTCTTAGAAGACTGTTTTTATGTGCCTGCAGCTAGCAGAAATTTGATTTCTATTTCATGCTTAGCACAGAAAGGCTATGTGAATTACCTTTTCTTAAGGACCATTGTAACATTCTTTATGAAAGAAATAAAATTGCAAGTACTTTTCTTATTAATGATCTTTATCAGCATTACATATTGATGTTTCCTATTTTCAACTATCGAGCAAAACATGAATGCCATAGGATCAAAATGACCTAGGGATAGTCCAAACGATAGGTATCTATGGCACCTGAGGCTTAGGTCATATAGCAGAAGATAGGATTAACAAATTGGAGAAAAATGGGCTATTGAGTCCATTGACTTTCTGAGTCATATCCAACTTGTGAATCATTGTCTTCAAGGCAAAATGACCAAACTTCCCTTTTTGTAGGACATGGGGAAAGGGCCACAGATCTACCTTGCCCTAGTACATACTGATGTGTGCGGCCCATTTGATGTGCCGACTAGAGGCAACTTTTGTCTACTTCATTACCTTTACCGATGATCTATCTCAGGTATGGGTATGTGTATCTTGATGAGACATAAGTCTGAAGCGTTTGAAAAGTTCAAAGAATTTCAGACATGAAGTAGAAAAATAAACCAAAAAATCCCATTAAGGTTCTTCGATCAGATCGAAGGATGGTGAATACCTTAGTTGAAAATTTCCTAGACTATCTTAAGCAAAATGGCATAGTCTCTCAATGGACTCCACCAGGAACATCCTCAACTCAATAGGAATTTCAGAACGGAGAAATCGGACTCTTATTAGGATATGGTCCGATCCATGATGAGCTTCACAGACCTTCCTGATTTTCTTTGGGGACATAGTCATTATTAACTTCTAATATATTTACTTGAATAGGGTTTTCCTCTAAAATCATTCCTACCACACCGTATGAGATATGGCATGGTAAGAAACCAAGTCTGAGTCATCTCAGAATTTGGGATTGTCCAGGCTCATGTCAAGAAGACAATAGGCGAACAAGTTAGAGTATGGTCCTTTAGAGCTCGATTCATAGGATATCCTTAAAGAGTCATTAGGATACTATTTCTACATTTTGAAAGACCACAATGTGATTGTGAGTCGACATGCCATCTTCTTTGAAAAATAGTTTATTCAAGATAGTGGCATTGGAAAGGCAGATTAAGCTTGATGAGAAAGTCTCACTAAGAGCAACGAGCTAAGGACCTAAGTGGAACCAAATCAGGTTGAAGCCAATCCAAGAACACTACCTCCTCCACCTCGTAGATCGGAAAGGAGTTTTCCCATCCTCCTGAAAGATACTTAGGTATTATTTCAGAGGACGTAGAGAAATTATTCCTCATAGGTAATGGTGCTCATGGTGATGATCCCAAAACCTACAACGAGGCGATATCAGATATCGACTCCGAGAAATGGTTAGAGGCATAATGAAGTCAGAGAATTGACTCGAATGCACTCAAACCAAGTCTGGATCCTTGGTAGATCCACCAGAAGGTATAGTACCTATTGGGTGTAAATGGATCTTCAAGAGAAAGATTGGTGCAGATGGGAATGTGGAGACATTCAAGGCTAGGTTAGTGGTGAAAAGGTTATAGTCAACGTGAAGGCATTGACTATCAGGATACCTTTTGTCAGTAGCTATGCTAAAATTCCATCCGCACATTGCTTGCTGTTGCAGCCTATTTCGATTATGAAATATGGCAAATGGACGTGAAAATGATCATTCTTAAATGGAATATCTTGAAGGAAGATATCTATATGGAACAGCCGCTAGGTTTCACATCCAGTGATACTGATCACAAGGTTTGCAAGCTATGCAAAGGTCCATATATGGACTTAAGCAAGCATCTCGGAGCTGGAACATGCTCATTTCAATGATGTGATCAAATCATTTGGATTTCATCAAGAAATGAAGGAGGAACCATGTGTATTTAAAAAGATCAGATGGGAGCGCTGTTGTCTTTCCTCGTATTGTACGTAGGATGACATCCTTCCTTATTAGAAATGATATTCCCATGTTGACTACAGTCAAAATGTGGTTGTCCAAAAGAGTTCTCTATGAAAGACCTAGGTGAAGCATCCTTTATTCTAGGAATTAAGGTCTATAGGGATAGATCCGAATAGGATGCTAGGACTCTTCATAGAAGATGTACATAGAGGAAGATACTAAAGAGGTTTAGTATGGAAAACTCTAAGAGAGGATTAATGCCCTTCAGACATGGCATTCATCTCTTCCAAGTAAGATGTGTCCCAGCACATCCTGAGGAGAATAGAACGCATGAGCAAGATTCCCTTATGCTTCTGCAATAAGGAGCCTCTTGTATGCCATGCTATGTATATGACCTAATATCATCCATGCTGTGAGTGTCACCAGTAGATATCAGTCAAATCCAGATAAAGAGCACTGAACTTCTGTGAAATGTATCCTTAAGTACTTGAGAAGGACTATGGATATATTCTTGATTTTTGGTAATGGAGAACTCCAGGTCCAGGGTTATACAGACTTAGATTTTATGTCTGATATAGATAATCGAATGTCGACATCTGGTAATCTATTTATGTGTAATGGTGGTGCTGTTAGCTGGAAGATATTCAAGCAGACTGTGATAGCAGATTCCACCATGGAAGTAAAGTACATCGCTGCATCGAAAGTTGCAAAGAAGGTATTCTGATACAAGAAGTTTGCCATAGAACTTGGAGTGATGCCATCAGATGCCATCTCTCTATACTGTGACAACAATGGTGCCATAGCCCTAGCAAAAGAGCCAAGGTCTCATCAGAAATCCAAGCACATCGAGCGGTGATTCCACCTCATCTGTGATTACCTCGAAAAGGGTTACGTCGAGGTCAAGAGAGTCGACTCCATGGACAATGCGGCAAATCTATTGATGAAGTTTTTAGGCCAGAAGAAGATCGAAGCCCATCTTAAGAAGATGGAACTTAGATTTGTGGATAATTGACTTTAGGTCAAGTGGGAGTTTGTTAGATGTGTGCCTTAGAAGCTAGATTGGCTAATACTTATAATACACTTCTAAGAATAATTTTATAATTTTGACTATAAATTAATAAAAAAGATTATTTTCTATCATAGTATGTATTTAAAGTGTATGTGATACATCCTTTGAGTTAATGGTAATGATAATTTATATTTTTAAAGATTTGAAACTTTAAGACATGAATTTTCATAATTAACTCATAAACTACTTTCGATCGTAGGATCATCACAAGGATGGTGATTGATCCGGAAGGTTGGTGTACAATCACTTCCTTTGAGTATATGAGTCTTGAGTCTATGGTGTGGAGACATCGGAGTGAGAGTACAGATACTCGTTAGAGAATGAGGGTACTGAGCATGACCACCTTAAGCGTTCATAAGAAAGTCTACCTTCTTATCGATGACTGACTCGATGTTGCAGTAGTGTATCTGATTCTTTGACCTGAGGTGCATCGATAATTTATCTTGAGGGTGTTGTAGTTTAACTACACCATAACTTGATCTCCTAGTCATTCAAAATCCTGATGTGTATGTTGGCTGTAGTATGTTCATTGTAGGAATTAGATTGCACCGATAAAGGATCTATCTACCTCGGTAGATGAGGAGTAGCCCTATGATGATCATGAGAATTAAGTCCATAAGCCCATGGCCATGGCAGAGTGAAGATGATAGAAAGAGTTTCTATAAAGGGTTTCACATAGGACTCAAATCGAATGATTAATTCAGATGATGGATATTGGGTTTGACGGATTCACCTTAACCTTAATCTTATCGAGGCTCAAGGTAGAAGAACCTAATCACATAGGTAGATGCACTAAGAGGTTCACTTTTAGTTTTGATGGGTTGCCACCATATACTGCTAGGTGTCACTGATGGATTTTGAAAGCAATTAGAATGATTTTGATGATCAATCATTCTAATTGTATGAATTAAAAAAATTTTGGTCCATGAAAAGGTATTTCGATGATGGAGATTATGATATGTCTCATTATTGTATGGAATTGAACCTAACTGGATCATACAAACAAGGATTTGGGTCTGAATGTCATCAATTGAGCTAACCGAGTTTGATTGATTTGGATTAGATTCAATCAGGTTCAAGATAATCGTGCTAGCACACGATTGAGCCTGACTTTCTCCTTCTATAATCTTTCTGATTCATCATAATTGAGTTAAATTTGATTTGACATATTTCTGTATCTTGAATGAGTTTATTTTTATCTAACTGGAATAAATGCAGGTTAGATTAATTATAAAAATTAAATTCATTCCTAGTATAATTGGACTAGGGTCAATAGTTGACCAATTGAGAGAATTGAGGATCACATGATCAGAGAATTTTAGAAATTTTTTGAGAAATTATTTTTCTCTAATTTTTAGATATGTGATACAGCATGATTATACTTTGGGTGTGCAAAATTTTATGATTTTTTGAGGTGCGTTGACTGGGTTTTGATAGATTTTGATTTGAAACAAACTCTTAAGCAAAGAGTCCTAGACGCTCATGGGCTCTTCCTTATCCTTTAATACCTTAATTGATCTATCAGCTAATTATAGGGTTATCGTTGTGGGTTTCAATTCTCTGAATCCAAAAATGTCATAGACAGAACTTGGGAAGATTAACACTCGCACCCAAATCTAACAATACTTTCTTAATGGTCAAGCCCCCTATGACAAAAGATATAATTGGGGTACCAAGATCCTTAAGTTTGGGTGGGGTTATTTGTTGAAAGATAGAGCTTGCTTGTTCAGTTAAGTGAACTTTCTTAGGTGTGTGTGCTTTAGTTCTTCATTTTTGAGTACATAGATCTTTGAGAAATTTGGCATATGTTGGGACTTGTTTAATAGTATCAAGAAGGGGTAAATTAATTTAGACTTATTTAAATAAATCAAGCATTTTATTTATTTTAATGTCCTTCTTGTCTAAAGGTAGAGGGGATTCTAAAGCACTGGGGTATGGAGCTTTAGGTACAGGTGTTGGATCAATAGGTTCTTCCTTCTCTATGGTTTTATTTTTCTCTGATTCGACTGGTTTTGATGATTTTGATACTCAAGTTGTTTCAGGCTGATTTATGATTTTTTTGCTTCTAAGGGTCATAATAGACTTGGCATGTTTGAAAAAAATCTCTGGACCAGTGGAGCTCTTAACCATGTACAACCCTTTTGGGTTATTAATGGGCTGACTTGGAAGTTTTTCTTCCTCCCTTCTGTTAAAAATAGTGGCTAGCTTGGCTATTGATTAAGTGTGGGAGTGAAGGATTTGGTTGTTCATCTTAAGTGCCTTTAATTCTTATAATATTTTTTTCTCAAAGGAAATATTTGAAGAAGGCTATGAATTTTGTGTAACTTGTGGGTACGGAGTGAAGAAAAAATCTTGTTTTTCGCCACAGGATCATTCAGATCTGATTGGATCTAAAAAAATATTTTAAAATTTTTTTTAAAAATTTTAATTAGATCTAAGATATCTCAAATCTAATCTTATAGATTTTATATTAAAACTAAAAATTAAAATTAAATCAAATTTAATTTTCATACCTTGGTTGAGTAAACTACTTTTACCCTATCGATGATCTGTTGTCACTCGAGGTTCTGGATGTAGCCATGCAATCACCTAGCCTCTACTAAAGTCCACTCGAGTAGGATCTGGATGCACTCTCCTTCTAGATCTGATCTCCAAAATCAAATTTGGATTTGATTTGTGAAGCCTTCAAACAAATTTTGAAGGCAACACCCTATCTCTAGATCTGGATCGCCCTATCTTGATTTTGTCTTCAACTTTTCTCAACTCTTGATGGCGAAAACCTCACCAGACCTAGTGTGGACATGGAGAAGAGAGGGAGGAGCTCTAAGTGGGGTGTGGAGGAGGTTTATGTTAGCATAAATTGGGTGTTGGGATTCAAAGAATAAAAGCACTAGGGTGTAGGGTCTCTTATATAGAACCCTATGCCACCACTAGTGCCCCTATTGATCAAGCAACTCGCTTGCTAGATTTACTAGGTCTCTTGGCCCTGAAGTCCATGCCAAATACCAGATCCTGATCTAGTTATGTCACCCAAATGACCTCCTTAAGGTGGCAGCATGAAGGGATAAGGAAGAGTCCAAGGCACCTGGGACTCTTCCCTCAGGAGTTTAATCCAAATCAAACTCTAATTTAACCCAATCTAGGCACCTTCAAAAATCACCAAATTTGGCTCACTCATAGCATGACTCGAGTTCAATCACATGCCCAAAAATCAAAGAAAAAGATTCCTAGAGAATTCTCTAGGAGGCTCAGATCCTATGACCCTCAATTCTCTCAATTGGGTCAACTATTAATCCTAGTCCAATTGCATTTTAGAATGGATTTATTTTTAGAATTAATCTAACCTGGATAAGTTTCAGCCAGATGAAAATAAATCCATTCGTAATCCAAGGATGAGTCAAATCAAATTTAACTCAATTGAGATAGATTAGAAAAACTATAAAAGAAGAATGTCAGGCTTAATTATGTGCTAGCACGATTTTCTTGAACCTGATTGGGTCTAATCTAAATCAATCAATCTGAGTTAGTCCAATTGATCACATCCAGATTCAAACTCTTATTTGTATGATTCAGTTAGATTCAGTTCAATATGATAATGAGATATGTCATGATCTATGTCATCGACATCATCGAAATATCTTTCGATGGATCAGAACTTTTCTGATTCATACAATCAAAAAAATTGATCATCAAGATCATTCTAATTGCTCCCAAAATCCATCAGTGACACCAAGTATTATATGGTGGCAACCTATCAGAACTGAAAGCAAATCTCTTAGTGTAGCTCCCTGTGTAATTGAGTTCTTTTATCTTGAGTCCTGATAAGATTAAGGTTAAGGTGAACTCGTCAAATCCAACATCCATCATCTGAATTGATCATTTGATTCGAGTCCAATGTGAAAACCTAACAGAAACTTTTTCTATCATCTTCACACTGCCTTGGCCATGGGCTTATGGACTCAATCTCATGATCATCATAAGGCTACTCATCTACTGAGGTAGATAGATCTTCTGTTGGTGCAATCCACTTCCTACAATGAACATGCTATAGCCAACATACATCTTAGGGTTTTGAATGGCTAGGAAATTGATTTATGGTGTAGTCAAACTATAACACCCTCAAGATAAACTATCGATGCACCTTAGGTCAAAGAATCAGACACATCACTATAGCATCGAGCTAGTCATCAATGAGAAGGTAGACTCCCTTATGACTGCTTGAGGTGGTCATGCTCAATACCCTCGTTCTCTGATGAGTACCTACACTCTCGCTTCAGTGTCTCCACAACATAGACTCAAGACTCATCTATTCTAAGAAAGCGATCATACACCAACCTTCTAGGTTGATCACCATTCTTATGATGGTCCTATGGTCAGGAGCAATTTATGAGTTAATTATAAAAATTCATATATTAAATTTTTAACTCTTAAAAATATGAATTATCGTTACTATTAACTCAAAAAATTTATCACAGACACTTTAAATTCACACTATGATAAAAAATAATTTTTTTATTAATTTATAATCAAAATTATAAAATTATCTTTAGAAGTGTATTACAAGTGTTAACCAATCTGGCTTCTTGGAAACATATCTAATAAACTCCCACTTGACCTAAAGCCAATTGGCTATAAATCTAAGTCACATCTTCTCAAGGTGGGCTTGGATCTTCTGTTGTCCCAACAGCTTCATCAGTGGATAGCTGCATTATCGATGGTGTCAACTCTCTTGACCTCGACGTATCCCTTCTCAAGATAATAGCGGATTAAATGGAATCACCGCTCAATGTGCTTGGATTTTTGGTAAGATCTCGACTCCTTAGTAGGGGCTATGGAGCCACTATTGTCACAGTACAGAGGGATGGCATCTGATGGAATCACTCCAAGCTTTGTGGCAAACTTCTTATACCAGAATGCCTCCTTCATAGCTTCTAACGTAGTGATATATTCTACTTCCATGGTGAAGTATGCAATTACCGTCTACTTGAAATTCCTCCAACTAACAGCACCACCGTTGCATACAAACAAACTTCCAAATATCGACTTTCGATCATCTATATCGGACATAAAATTCAAGTCTATATATCTCTGGACCTGGAGTTCTCCATTACCACAGACTAGAAATATATCCTTAGTCCTTCTCAAGTACTTAAGAATATATTTCACAGAAGTCTAGTGCTCTTTGCTTGGATTCGACAAATACCTGCTGGTGACACTCACAACATGGGCAATATCAAGTCGTGTACATAGCATAGCATACATGAGGCTTCATATTGCTGAAGCATAAGGGATCTTGCTCATCCATTCAATCTCCTCAGGTTTGCTAGGGCACATCTTCTTGAAGAGATGAATGTCATATCTAAAGGGTACTAGACCCCTTTTGGAGTTTTTCATGCTAAATCTCTTTAGCACCTCCTTTATGTTCATCTTCTGTGAAAGTCCTAGCTTCTTATTCGGTCTATCTCTATAGACCTTTATTTCCACTATAAAGGATGCTTCTCCTAGATTTTTCATAGAGAACTCTTTAGACTACCATATTTTGATCATGATCAACATGGGAATATCATTCATAATTAGGAGGATGTCATCCATGTACAATATGAGAAAGACAACAATGCTCCTACTAATCTTTTTGAACATGCATGGCTCCTTCTCATTTTTGATGAAACCAAATAATTTGATCACATCATTGAAATAAGCATTCCAGCTCCAAGATGCTTGCTTAACTCCATATATGGACCTTTGCAACTTGCATACCTTGTGATCACCATCACTGGATGTGAAATCAAGTGGCTATTCCATATAGATATTTTTCTTAAGATATTCATTTAAAAATACCATTTTTATATCCATCTGCCATATTTCATAATCAAAATAGACTACAACAGCAAACAATGTGCAGATAGGTTTGAGCATGGGTACTAACAAAAAAGTATCCTGATAGTCAATGCCTTCATGTTGACTATACCCTTTCGCTATGAGCCCTTGCTTTGAATGTCTTTGCATTCCCATTGGCACCTATCTTTCTCTTTTAGATTCATTTACACTCAATAGGTACTATGCCGTCAAGTGGATCTACCAAGATCCAGACTTGGTTTGAGCACATTGAGTAAATTTCTGACCTCATTGCCTCTAACCATTTCTCGAAGTTGATATCTGATATTGCCTCATCATAGGTTTTGGGATCATCACTATGAACCCTATTTTTCATGAGAAATATTTTCTCTGCATCCTCTAAAATGGTACCTAAGTATCTTTCAGAAGGATGAAAAAATTCTAGTTGATTTTTGAGGTGGAGGAGGTAGTGTTTGGACTGGCTCAATCTGATTAGGTTCCTTAGGTTCTTTAGCTCGTTGCTCATTGGAGACCTTCTCCTCGAGCCTTATATGTCTCTGATGCCACCATCTTGAATAAACTATTTTTCAAGAAAAATAGCATGTCGACTCACAATCATATTATGGTCTTTTGGAAGATAGAATAATATCCTAATAACTCTTTAGGATATCCAATAAATCGAGCTTTAAAGGACCTAGACTCTAACTTATCCACCTATTATTTCTTAACATGGGTCGGATAACCCCAAACTCTGAGGTGACTCATACTTGGTTTCTTACCATGCTATGCATATCTCATATGGTGTGGTAGGAATAGTTTTAGAGAAAACCCTATTCAATAAATATATTATAGTCATTAGACTATGTTCCCAAAGAAAATTAGGAAGATCCACGAAGCTCATCATGGATCGTACCATATCTAACAGGGTCTAGTATCTCCATTCTGAAATTCCATTGAGTTGAGGTGTTCCAGGTTGAATCCATATGAGACTATGCCATTTTCTTTGAGATAGTTCAAGAATTTTCGACTAAGATATTCACCTCCTCGATCTAATTGAAGAACCTTAATGAGTTTTTCTATTTATTTTTCTATTTTGAGTCTAAATTCCTTAAACTTTTTAAAGGCTTCAGTATTATGTCACATCAAATACACATACCCATATCGAGATAAATCATTAGTAAAGGTAATGGAGTAGATATAATTGCCTCTGGCTGCTATATTAAATGGACTGCACACATCTTTGTATACCAGGGCAAGTAGGTCTGTGGCCCTTTCCCCATATCCTATAAAAGTAAGCTTGGTCATTTTGCCATGAAGACATGATTCACAAATCAGATATGACTTAAAATTCAATGAACTCAATAGCCCAGATTTCTCTAATTTGTTAATCCTATCTTCGGTTATATGACCTAGCCTAAGATGCCAAAGATACCTATCGTTTAGACTATCCCTGGGTCGCTTTGATCCTATGGCATTCATGTTTTGCTCAATATTGAAAATAGAATCATCAATATATAAATGATAGAGACCATTTATAAGAAAACTACTTATAATTTTACTTCTTTCAAAAAGAATATTACGATGGTCCTTAAGAAAACTAATTACATAGCCTTCCTGTACTAAACATGAAATAGAAATCAAATTCTTGCTTGCTACAGGCACATAAAAATAGTTTCTAAGTACTAAATCTAATCCTGATGGTAGTCAAACAGGGTAGGTTCCCACGACCACAGTAGTAACTCTTGCTCTATTTTCGATACGTAGAATCATCTCACCATCTCTCAGCCTCCTGCTCTCCTCAAGATCCTACATAGAAGTGCACAAGTGAGCACTCGAACTAGAGTCAAGCACCCAACTAGATGCAGAAAAAATCGGAAGGTTAGATTCTATAACAAGCATACCTCAAGAAGGAGTTGCCTCCTTCTTGTTCTTCAGGCTGGCTAGGTATAAATGGCAGTTCCACTTCCAATGGCCATTAGTGTTGTAATAAAAATATTTTTCTTTATCCAATATCTTCTTCTTTGGCTCTTCCTTTTTCTTCTTCCCTCCATCTATCTTCTGCTTCTTCACCAACTTCTTCTTTTCAAAAGAGTTTCTCTTGAAAGAAGTCCACTCTACAGCAAGCACTGAGTTCTTTGAACCTTTCAAAGAAAGCTCAACAGTAGTCAGCATATTCATCAATTTAGCTAAAGTACATTGCAACTTATGCATATGAAAGTTCATGATGAACTGCCCATATGCATCTGTCAAGGATTGCAAGATCACATCAATTTGCAAGTCCCTATCTAGCTTGAGACCAAGCTTCTCAAGCTCTTCTAAATTCTTGATCATCATTAGATAATGATCTTGGACTGACCGTCCATCATGCATTTAAGCCTTAAAAAGTCTCCTTGTGACTTAATATTTGGCTGCGCGACTCTCCTCTCCAAACAACTCTTGTAGGTGAACCAATATTAGCGAGTAGTCTTGATGTCCTCATATTGGTGCTGATGCTCATCAGACATCGAGCCCAACATGTAGTACCTAGCTTTATAATCTTCATCCATCCACTTTTCCAGAGATGCTCTCTATTCAGTGGATGGATGGGCTAATAAGGTGGGGGGCCCTGGTCCAATACATGAGTTAGTTTTTTGGTATCCAAAATAATTTTATAGTTTCAGAGCCGATCCTTATAATTGGGTCCGATCAGTCCGTGGGCATCCAGGATATGGGCTAGTAGATTGGACGCAGACATTCTGCTATAGAGAATCAAAGTTTTTAGTTAGATTTTATAATTAGACTTGACCAATTTATTTAGAAATTTTATTTTTAAACAAATTAGGCTTTCACTATTTTTTTAGATCCTTACACTCTCTTGGTAGAGATGCGAAAATCTCTACGATCAATTAATTTCTAGTGGGTGGTACGGTTTTACCGACTGACTCACCGCTTTACCTAATAGTTATTGGTGATGGATCAACCAATGAGTAGACAACTCTTGTCTAATGATTCTCTAATCATGGTGCACCCAAACCTGATCTCTAATTCATAGAGTTCATCATGCCTGAAATATTGCTCCACTCCTTTGTTAAGTCAGACCTACCATTTGCATGAATTGAATTCTTGATTGGGTTCCTCACCATATCCAAAATATTGAGCCCAACCCATCCTCCAACCCATAGCATCCAATGCTTAATAGACATGGTTGCATCTTTTCGGTGCAACTGAACCACTATAATCAATCGAGAATAATCAACTTCGAGAAGGGCCCGCACATCTACAATGGTGGAAGACCTATGACTTAATATTTTCTTATGAAGATTTGATTTAGTTCTCTTTAAACTTGACTTTAGTCATAACAATTTTGACAAGCCTAGTGGTATGGGTTAGCTTGAACTATTAGCCACCTCAAATCAGAATTGGTTGACACAAATGATTAGATAAGTGAGATCGGTGGAAGAGATATACCATTAACTCGATAAGAATGCATTTAAGTAGAGTAGCTTCCAATTAAAAGTTAGTCAGTCATATCTACCAGACTTACCTTAGACACCAAATTATCGAACCAGAACCAATCGAGTTAGCCTACAATCCAAACTTGAACTGTGGAGCTAAATTAGATCTTGACTTGGTCGACCACATGTTACTGTCAGTCGACCTTGACCAAACTTAATCCTATTGGGCTGGTCAATTCTAAGCACTCTTGATCCCACCTAACCAACTCTTGATTGATTTGATCAATCGCTAGACCTAATTGAGCCACCTAAGCCCAAACCCAATTTTATGAAGGTGTCTTAGATCTGAAAATTCATAATTTTAGATCTAATTGATTTCATAATCTTAATTCTTAATTAAGTTTGGGTTCTTGAACAAAACATGTATTAAAATCCTAGGGTTTCAGGATCTAGAATTTTGTAGAAAAGTAAGTTCTGATTTTTGATTAAGGACGAATGCGCAGCACCCCAACATGCCATAAGAGCATCCCATTGAATGAAAGGAGAGGGCCTTTAAATCCTACTTTGCTCTTATGATCGAACGGCCAAGGAGAATGTTTTAATCAAAAGTTTAATTTCTACTACAAAACTAGTTAGATCTAAATCATATATCGAATATATAATTAATGATCTAACCTATACATGCTGTTGGGTGTAAACCCCTTTCCTATCGAAGTCTAATGGAAGGCCGAGCCTTCAAATGACTTCATCGGGCGAAGGCAGCCATGCCTGATTCTGATCGGTGAAGAGTTTATGCTCAGGCATCGAAACTGTAGACCTCCAATTTGAATTTATCGGCCGATCTTCTTTGCTCAAATTTCTAGCTCCTTCAGGTATCTCGAGAACCTACAGGGCCTGGTATATTTCACTCGAACAAATTTGAACAATGATGATAGCCCTCAGGTAGCTAAGCAATAGGTCTAATTATGGCTTGGTTTGGCCAACCTTAGTGCTCTTTGAATCTCTTCCCAGCAAAAGGCATTCCAAGCTGTTCGATATTGGATCGACATTGGATCAACGGAACTCCCTTCTGGACGAACTTCCATAATATACTAAGAGTAGCAAACCTCGGGATTCTTGCATCAAGAACTTTGAATGCATAGGCAAAAGAACCTCGTCTCCTTTATATCAGCCAATAGACAGCCTCGAAGGTGGTCAAGCTTCGAAGGAATAAATAAATAGACCCTCTCCAAGCAAATCCCCTTTTGCTCCTTCTAGAAAAATTCCTCCCAACCGACATCCTCCCCGTTGATCTCCTCCCTGACACCAGCTGATTTCTTTTCCATCAACCCCTGCCCATCCGAACTTCTTACATCAGCTTGGAGGGGACCCGTTGATATGTATCGACTTCTTCAGTGAACCTCCTTCCAGGATTCTCTAATAGGATTATTTTTGGATTTCTTCTCCTTCAACTGAGTTTCTCCTTCCAGCAGAACTACTCTTGGATTCTTCTCCATTGGACTTCTTTCAAGATTTCTTCAATCATAGAGCTTTCAAATCCCTTCCGATCGAACTTCCTACAATCATCCAATAGGGTCTCCTCGCCTATGCAAATCCGGTCCTATACACAGCATAAACCAACTCACACACAGACTACCTTAGGGGAGTCCAAATTCTTTTGGAGCTGATATAACTCAAAGTTCTTCACCGACCGACGTCTACTCCTCTGAACCTCAATTATTAAATTTCAATGAATTGGCACATCATGACAATAGACACTACTCTCCATAACAAACTCCATGTGGCCCCGAGCAGCCCACTACCAGACAGTTACGACTGTCGCTCTCAGTTTATTAGAGACTCTACCTATAAAAAGAGCCCTCCAGATATGTCTCTCTCTAGAGCTCTCTTCTTCTTTCCTAAAGTCTACTACTTTCTTTCTTGAGCACTCCATTTTTGTTGGTCAGAAGAGCTAACTTGATCGTCGGAGGATCCTATTGGAGCCACCACCCTCTGTTAGATATGTGTGCCCTAGAAGCCAAAATTGGCTGACACTTGTTGCACACTTCTAAGGGCAAAATTATAATTTTGACTATAAGTAATAAAATGGGTTATTTTTCTAGCACAATGTGTATTTTGTATCTATGATACATCCCTTGAGTTAATGGTAATGATAGTTCATGTTTTCAAGTGTTCAAAATTTAAGACATGAATTTTCATTATTAACTCATAAAATGCTCCCGATCGTAAGATCATCATGAGGATGATAATTGATCCAAAAGGTTGGTGTACAATCGCTTCTTTATAGTAGATGAGTCTTGAGTCTATGGTGTAGAGACACCAGAGCAAGAGTACAGATACTCATTAGAGAATGAGGGCACTGAGCGTGACCACCCCAAGCAGTCATTAGGAAGTCTACCTTCTCGTCGATGACTAGCTCGAAGCTGTAGTGATATGTCTGGTTCTTTGACCTGAGGTGCATCGGCAGTTCACCTTGAGGGTGTTATAGTTTGACAACATCATGACTCGATCTCCTAGCCATTCAAAATTCTGAGGTGTATGTTGGCTATTGCATGTTCATTGTAGGAATTGGATCGCACCAAGAGGGAACCTATCTACCTCGGTAGATGAGGAGCAGCCCTATGATGATCATGAGAATCAAGTCCAAAAGCCCAAGGACATGGCAACGTAAAATAATAGAAAGAGTTTTTATTAAGGTTTTCACATCGGACTTGAATCAAATAATTAAATCATATGATAGAAATTAGGGTTTGACGAGTTCACCTTAATCCTAATTTGATCGGGGCTTAAGATAGAAGAACTTAATCACATATGTAACTGCACCGAGAGGTTTGTTTTCAGTTCTGATGGGTTGCCACCATATACTACTAGGTATGACTAATGGATTTTGAGAGCAATTAGAATAATTTGGATGATCGATCATTCTAGTTGTCTTAATTAGAAAAGTTCTGATCCATCGAAAGGTATTTCGATGATGTCGATGACAGAGATCGTGACATATCTCATTACCATACAGAACTGAACCTAACGGGATCACACAAATAAGGATTTGAATTTAGATATCATCAATTGGACTAATCCAATTCAATTGATTTGAATTAGATTCAATTAGGTTTAAGAAAATCATGCTAGCACACGATTGAGCCTAATGTTCTCCTTCTATTATCATTTTAAGTTATCTCGAATGAGCCAAATATGTTTGTGCTCACTTAGATACTTTTACTTAATTTAACTGAAGCTTGTCTAGGTTAGAAAAGAATTATCTTAATTTATGAGATAAATTAGAGACAACACCTATCAATTTTCGTCACCTGCCAATTCTTATCTTTTGACTTTGGTCAAACATTGACCTTTGACACGTAGACATCTGCCCATGTATCATGCACCCATAGGAGAGTAGATAGGGATTTGTCCCCTTGCTAGAAAATGGAAAGAAGGGGGTGCATGCCTAGGGAGGCATGCACCAAAGGATTGGGATGCCTGGAGTCCCATACAGATGGGACTCTAGGTTGCTTCTTGGAATCAACTTAGGTGGCGCAAAGGGACTCTACTTTGACCAATCTTGGCACCACCTAAGGGTGTTGGAGAGAAAATTTTATCTGATCGGATCAGGTGATGTTATCCCACCAATCAGATTTAGATCTGATTGCATGAAGTGACATGATTGACTGGGTGATGTGGCACTGCATGACACAGCAGGGTCTATATAAACCCTATCTACGCCTAGCTTTTGAGAAGTTCTCTAATAGCCCATGCCACAAGGCTGCCCCTCTCCATCCTCCATGCCATCTTTAGATCCCCTCTCTCCTCTCCATGCCTAAGGGGATTTGGGGTCCAGTTTGGTGCAATCTAGGTAAGAGAAAGGTGATGAGAAAGGAAGAAGGCAGCACTGCTGCAAGAGATGATATCCGATCTTCAAAAAGAGTTTTGAAGGTCCTCCAAATCATATCTAGATCTGATATTTGAAGAAGTGATAAAGAAGGAGAAAATCTCTAGATCCAGTCTGAGTGGATACCGATAGAGGCCAGGCACTTGCATGGCTAGATCCAGAACCTCAGGCGATCAGCAGGATCATCATAGGATAATCTAATTACCCAACAACAAGGCATAAATTTAATTTAATTTAATTTATTTTTATTTTATTTTATTAGATTTATAAAATTAGATATAAAATATCTCAAATCTGATTTAGATTCAAAAGATTTCTTTTGATCCAATCTAGATCTGAACGAACCTGACCCAAAAAATTAGGATTTTTTCTTCAATGAGTATTAGAGCCAAGTTCTCATAAATTATTTAGATCTAATTTAAATTTATTTTTAATCTAATAATTAGGTAATTTTAGATATCACATGAGATATGATTAGATCTAAAATTAAAAAAATTAAAATTAAATAATTTAGATCTAAGTTCTACAAGATGCATAACTAGTTGTAGAATAGAATTATTCTATGTATAGTATTGCATGATCATAAATTAATTTGATTAAGTAATGATTTTAGATTAATTTATTTACTATTTTTTTATATTATAATTATTCTAATAAGATCTAAAAAATATAAAATAAAATTATTTAATTTTGGTTCATATAAGATATGATGCATGCATGTTTAGACTGTTAGATATATGTGCCCTAGAAGCTAGAATTGGATGACACTTGTAATACACTTCTAAGGGCAAAATTATAATTTTGACTATAATCAATAAAATGAGTTATTTTCTATCACATATGTGTATTTAGTACCTATGATACATCCTTTGAGTTAATGGTAATGATAATTCATATTTTCAAGAGTTGAAAATTTAAGACATCAATAATCATTATTAACTCATAAAATGCTTCCGACCATAGGATCATCATGAGGATGGTGATTGATCCAGAAGGTTGGTGTACAATCACTTCTCTTTAGTAGATGAGTCTTGAGTCTACAGTGTAGAGATATCGAAGTGAGAGTACAGGTACTCATTAGAAAACGAGGGCACTAAGCGTGACCACCTTGAGTAGTCATTAGGAAGCCTACCTTCTCATCAATGACTGACTCGATAAAGTAGTGGTGTGTCTGGTTCTTTGACATGAGGTGCATCGGCAGTTCACCTTGAGGGTGTTATAGTTTGACTACACCATAACTCGGTCTCCTAGCCATTCGGAAATCCCTGAGGTGTATGTTGGCTATAGCATGTTCATTGTAGGAACTGGATTGCATCAAGATGGAATCTATCTACCTCGGTGGTAGAGGAGCAGCCCTATGATGATCATAAGAATCAAGTCCAGAAGCCCATGGCCATGGTAGAGTGAAATAATAGAAAGAGTTTCTATTTAGGTTTTCACATTGGACTTGAATCGAATGATTACATCATATGATAGAAACTAGGGTTTGACGAGTTCACCTTAACCCTAATCTGATCGGGGCTCAAGATAGAAGAACTTAATCACATAGGTAGCTGCACCAAGAGGTTCGCATTCAGCTCTGATGGGTTGCCACCATATACTGCTAGGTGTCACTGATGGATTTTGGGAGCAATTAGAATGATTTAGATGATCGATCATTCTAGCTGTTCGAATCAGAAGAGTTCTGATCCATCGAAAGGAGTTTCGATGATGTCGATGATAGAGATCATGACATATCCCATTACCATACAGAACTGAAACCTAACTGGTCACACAAACAAGGGTTTGATCTGAATGAGATTCAACTTAGGTTCAAAAAAATCGTGCTAGCACTCGATTGAACCTAACGTTCTTCTTTTACTATCATAAATAGTTGTCCTGACTGAGCCAAAGGAGTTTGTGCTCGATCAGAGGCCTTCACTTGGTCTGACTAGGAGCCTGTCCAGATCAGAAAAGGATTGTCTTATTTTGTAAGATAATACCTACCATTTTTGGTCACCTGCCATTTCTCGTCCTTTGACTTTGGTCAAAAGTTGACCTTTGACTGGTCAAATGTTGACCATTGACACTTTGACTTCTGTCCACATGTCATGCACCTATTGGAGAGCTGGTGGGGGCTTGTCCTCCTACCAGAAGCTGGCAAGGAGGAGGGCGCACGCCACCCTTGGCGTGTGCCCAAGCAGGAGGCACCCAGGAGTCCCTGTTGGATAGGGACTCCATCTTCCTTTTTGGATTCCAATTAGACTCCTCCTAAGAACCAACTTTGACTGATCTTAGGCACCATCTAAGGATAAATCCAAGGGACTCTATTCCCACCAATCAGATTTAGATCTGATTTCATAAAGAGTTGTGATTGGTTGGGAAGAAGAGGAGTTGGATCACGCATAGTCTATAAATAAGACCCTGCGCCCAACTCAAAGAAATGAAACAATTCCCACGCCCGAAGGCCACCTCTCTCCTCCTCTTTCATGCCAAGTCCATCTTCTTCCTCTCCTCTCCACGCCCAAAGTATTTTGGGATCTAAGTTGGTGCAATTTAGGTGAGAGAAAGGCAACAGAAAGCTAGAAGGCTGCGCTACTGCGAAGGACAACTGCTGATCTTTAAATGCTATTTTGAAGATCTTTCAAATCAAATTCAGATCTAATTTTTAGAGATGTGATAGAGAAGAAGAGAATCTCTAGATCTAGCCTGAGTGGATATCGGTAGAGGCCAGGCACTTGCGTGGCTAGATCCAGAACCTTCCGCTGCTTACAGGATCATCAATGGGTAATAGGATTACCCTACATCAAGATAAATTAAATCTAATTTAATTTATCTAAATTTTATTTTAATTATTAAAATAATAAAGATTAGATCTAAAACATTCTAGATCTAATTTAGATCAAAGAAAAAATTTTTTGAAATATATCTCTTGATCCGATCAGATCTGAACGAACCTGGTCCAAAAATCAGGATTTTCCTTCAACTGGTATCAGAGCCAAGGTTCTAAAGTATTTAGATCTAATTTTAAATTTATTTTAATTAAAAAATAAGTGATTTTAGATGTCACATGAGATGTGATCAGATCTAAAATTAGAAAAAATTAAAATTAAATGATTTGGATCTAAGATTAGAAAATATGCATGACTAGTTCTAAAATAGAATAGTTCTATAGAATAGTCTTGCATGTTTACAATTTAATTTAATTAAATCATATTTTAGATCTATTTATTTACTATTTTTTGATATTATAATTATTATAATAATATCTAAAAAATAGTAAATAAAAATTATTTAATTTTAACATCATATGAGATATGATTGATGCATGTCTAGACTAGTTGTAGAATAGTTCTACATAGTTGTCTAGATTAGAGTTTATTTTGATAAGATCAATTTAAATCTAATTTTTTAGATTATTATGAGATAATTTAGATCTAAAAATATGCATGATTCGATACATGAGATGTATGCAAAATATGCCATGATTAGATCTAATTTGTATATGAGATATATGATATAGATCTAAAACTATTTTGTAGTATTACATGTTCCTGATTAAGGCGTTCCTCTTAGCCGTCCGGTCATAAGAATGAAGAAGGGTTTAAAGGCCCTCTCCTCCCATCCGATGGGGCATTCTTATGACGTGTAGGGGTGCTGCGCGTTCGTCCTTAATCAGAAACCCAAAACTTACTTTCTGCAAAACCCTAGATCCTGAAATCCCTAGGATTTATTGTGCATATTTTGTTTATGAACCCTACTTAATTAAGAATTAAGATTATGGAATATTAATTAGGTCTAAAATTGAGAATTTTAGATCTAAGACATATTCATAATACTGGGTTCGGGCTTGGGTAGCTCAATTAGGTCTAAGCGGTTGATCAAACCGAATCAAGAGTTGGTTAGATGGGATCAACAATGCTTAAATTGACCAGCCTAATAGGATTAAGTCTGGGTCAAGATCGAGTCACGATCAAGCAAGACCTAATTAGGCTCAGAGGTTAGAGTCTGGATTGTAGGCTAACCCAATTGGTTCTGACTCAATAATTTGGTGTCTAAGGTAAGTTTGGCACATACGACCGACTGGTTTTTAATTGGAAGCTACTCGACCTGAATGCATTCTTGTACGAGTTAATGGCATATTCCTTCCACCGGTCTCACTTACCTGGCCATATCTGTTGACACAGTTCTGATTTGAGGTGGTCAATAATCCGAGCTAACCCATGCCACTAGGTTAGTCATAATTGTTATGACTATGACAAGTCTAGTTTAATGAGACCTGAATCAATTCTCCCTAAGAAAAGATTAAGTCTGAGGTCTTCCACCATTGTAGATGTGCGGGCCCTTCCCGGGGTTGATTGTTCTCGACTGGATACAGTGGCTCAGTTGCACCGAAAAGATGCAACCATGTCTATTAGGCATTGGATGCTATGGGCTGGAGGATGAGTTGGGCTCAATATTTCGGATACGGTGAGAGACTCAATTAGGAATCCAGTCTGTGCAAATGGTGGGTCTGACTTAACTAAGGAGTGGATCAATATTCGGATACGGTGAGATTCATGAATTAGAGACCAAGTTTGGGTGCACCATGATTAGAGAATCATTGAACAAGAGTTGTTCACTCATTGGCTAACCCATCACCAATAACTGTTAGGTGAGGTGATGAGTCAGTTGGTGAGACCGCACCACCCACTAGAAATCATTAATCATGAAGATTTTTGCATCTCTACAGAGGGAGTGTAGGGATCCAAGAAAATAGTGGAAGCTAATTTATTTAAAAATAAAATTCCTAAATAAATTGGTCAAGTCATAATTATAGTATCTAACTAGAATCTTTGACTCTCTATAGAAAAATGTCTGCGTCCAACCCATTAGCACGTATCCTGGACACACATAGACTGACCAGGACCTAATTATAAAGATTGGCTCAGAAACTACAAAATCATTTTGGATTTCAAGAAGTTAACCCATGTATTGGACCAGGACCCTCCCACCTTACCAGCCCGTCCATCCACTGAACAGAGAGCATCTCTAGAAAAATGGATAGACGAAGATAATAAGGCCAGATATTACATGTTGGGCTCGATGTCTGATGAGCTCCAGCGCCAACATGAAGATATCGGGACTGCTCGCCAAATGTTGGCTCACCTGCAGGAGATGTTTGGTGAACAGAGTCGCGCAGCCAAATATCAAGTCATGAAATGACTTTTTAAGGCTAAGATGCACGATGGGCAGTCAGTCCAAGATCACTGTCTGATGATGATCAAGGACTTGGAAGAGCTTGAGAAGCTCGGTGTGAAGTTAGACTTGGATCTGCAGAACGATGTTATTCTGCAATCCTTGACTGATGCATATGGGCAATTCATCATGAATTACCACATGCATAAACTTCAAAATTCCTTGGCCGAATTAATGAATATGCTGGTCACCGCTGAGCTTTCTATGAAAGGTTCTAAAGGCTCAGTTCTTGCTATGGAATGGACTTCTTCCAAAAGAAAGTCTTCTGGAAAGAAAAAGAAGTCTGTGAAAAAGTAGAAGGTGGAAGGAGAAAAGAAGAAGAAGGCAGAGCCGAAGAAGAAGGTCGCTGTCAAAGAAAAGTATTTTCATTGCAACAGCGATAACGGCCACTGGAAGCAGAACTGCCCTACTTACCTGGCCACCCTGAAGAACAAGAAGGAAGGTCCTTCTGGAGGTATGCTCGTTATTGAGTCTAACCTTATAGGTTTCTTCTGCATCCAGTTGGGTGCTTGACTCTGGTTCTAAGTGCTCATCTGTGCACTTCCATGCAGGGTCTTGAGGATAGCAGGAGGCTGAGGGATGGAGACATGATCCTATGCATCGAAAATGGAGCAAGAGTTGCTGCAGTGAGCCGTGGGAACATACCCTCTTCGATTACCATCTGGTTTAGACTTAGTTTTGAAAGACTGTTATTATGTGCCTGCAGCTAGCAGGAATTTGATTTCTGTTTCATGCTTAGCACTAGAAGGCTATGTGATTACCTTCTTTAAGGACCATTGTAACATTCTTTATGAAAGAAATAAAATTGCAAATGGTTTCCTTATTAACGGTCTTTATCAGCTACATATTGATGTACCTATTCTAACTATCGAGCAAAACGTGAATGCCAAACGACCTAGGGATAGTCCAAATGATAGGTATCTATGGCACCTGAGATTAGGTCATATAGCAGAAGATAGGATCAACAAATTAGAAAAAAATGGGCTATTAAGTCCGTTGACTTCTGAGTCATATTCAACTTGTGAATCTTGTCTTCAAGGCAAAATGACTAAACTTTCTTTTGTAGGACATGGGGAAAGTGAAGAGAAATCCTGATTTTTCAGACTAGGTTCGTTCAGATCTGATCAAATCAAAAGATATATTTTAAAATTTTTTCTCTTTGATCTAGATCAGATCTGAGATATTTCAAATCTAATTTTTGTTATTTTAATAATTAAAATAAAATTAGATAAATTAAATCAAATTTAATTTACTTTGAAGTGGATAATCCTATTACCCGATGATGATCCTATGAGCAGCGGAAGGTTCTGGATCTAGCCACGCAAGGGCCTGGCCTCTACCGATATCCACTTGGATTGGATCTGGAGATCCTCTTCTTCTCTATCACATCTCCAAAAATCAGATCTGGATCTGATCTGGAGGATTTTCAAAAGTCCTTTGGAAGATCAGCAGTTGTCCTTTGCAGTAGCGCAGCCTTCTAGCTTTCAGTCGCCTTTCTCTCATCTGGATTGCACCAACCAAGGTCCAAAACACTTTTGGATGTGGAGAGGAGAGGGAGAAGGTGGGTTTGGCATGGAGGAGAAGAGGAGAAGCAGCCTTGGGGCATGGAGAATTGTTGATTTTCTTTGAGTTGGGCGCAGGGTCTTATTTGTAGACTAAGCGTGATCCAACTCCTCTTCTTCCCAACCAATCACAACCCTTTGTGAAATCAGATCTAAATCTGATTGGTGGGAATAGAGTCCCCTGGATTCCTCCTTAGAGGGTGCCTAAGACCAGTCAAAGTTGGTTCTTAGGAGAACTCTAATCGGAATCCAAAAAGGAGATGGAGTCCCTATCCAACAGGGACTCCTGGGCGCCTCCAGCTTGGGCACACGCCAAGGGTGGCATGCGCCCTCCTCCTTGCCAGGTTCTGGCAGGGGGACAAGCCCCCACCAGCCCTCCAATAGGTGCATGACATGTGGACAAAAGTCAAAGTGTCAATGGTCAACATTTGACCAGTCAAAGGTCAACTTTTGACCAAAGTCAAAGGACGAGAAATGGTAGGTGACCAAAAATGGTAGGTAATGTCTTACAAAATAAGACAACCTTTTCTAACTTGGACAAGCTCCAGTCAGACAAAATGAAGGCCTCTGATCGAGCACAAACTTCCTTTGGCTCAGTCAGGACAACTATTTATGATAGTGAAAAGAAGAACGTTAGGTTCAATCGAGTGCTAGCATGATTTCTTGAACCTAATTGAATCTCATTCAGATCAATTGAACTGGATTAGTTCAATTGATGATCACCAGATTCAAACCCTTGTTTGTGTGACCCAGTTAGGTTCAGTTCTATATGGTAATGGGATATGTCATGATCTCTATCATCGACATCATCGAAACTCCTTTCGATGGATCAGAACTCTTCTGATTCGAACAGCTAGAATGATCGATCATCTAAATCATTCTAATTGCTCCCAAAATCCACCAGTGACACCTAGCAGTATATGGTGGCAACCCATCAGAGCTAAATGCGAACCTCTTGGTGCAGCTACTTGTGTGATTAAGTTCTTCTATCTTGAGCCCCGATCAGATTAGGGTTAAGGTAAACTCGTCAAACCCTAGTTTCTGTCATATGATGTAATCATTCGATTCAAGTCCGATGTGAAAACTAAATAGAAACTCTTTCTATTATTTCACTCTGCCATGGCCATGGGCTTCTGGACTTGATTCTCATGATCATCATAGGGCTGCTCCTCTACCACCGAGGTAGATAGATTTCCATCTTGATGCTAATCCAGTTCCTACAATGAACATGCTATAGCCAACATACACCTCAGGGTTCCATATGGCTAGGAGACCGAGTAATGGTGTAGTCAAACTATAACACCCTCAAGGTGAACTGCCGATGCATCTCAGGTCAAAGAACCAGACACACTACTGCAGCATCGAGTCAGTCATTGACGAGAAGGTAGACTTCCTAATGACTACTCGAAGGTGGTCACGCTCAGTGCCCTCATTCTCTAACGAGTACCTATACTCTCGCTTCGGTGTCTCCACACCATAGACTCAAGACTCATCTACTAAAGAGAAGCGATTGTACACCAACCTTCCGGATCAATCACCATCCTCGTGATGATCCTATGGTCGGGAGCATTTTATGAGTTAATAATGATTATTCATGTCTTAAATTTTCAACTCTTGAAAATATGAATTATCATTACCATTAACTCAAAGGATGTATCACAGACACTAAATACACATATGTGATAGAAAATAACCCATTTTATTGATATTAGTCAAAATTATAATTTTGCCCCTAGAAGTGTATTACAAGTGTCAGCCAATTCTGGCTTCTAGGGCACATATATCTAACAATCTCCCACTTATCCTAAAGCCAATTGGCTACAAGAAAAAAAAAAAAAAAAAAAAAAAAAAAAAACAAAAAAAAAAAAAAAAAAAAAACAAAAAAAAAAAAAAAAAAAAAAAAAAAAAAAAAAAAAAACAAGTCTAAGTCCAATCTTTTAATGGGCTATCATTTCTCGCTGGCAACGGCTTTGTAGTGGTACACATAACTCTCCATTGCCCTGACCCGACATACCTCTCAAGGTAATCGCGGATGAAGGTGAGGTATCGCCACTCAATGTGCCTTGAATTTTTGTTGAGCCCGCTCCTTAGCAGGGCTATGGCGCCATTATTGTCGCAATACAGAGGAATGCATCTGATGCATTACTCCAATTTCTGCAGCAAACTTCTTATACCAGAATCTTTCTTTCGGCAGCCTGCTGATGTAGCGATATATTAGCTTCCATGGTGGAATATGCTATCACGGTTTGCTTGGAACTCTTCCAGCTGACGCATCCACAATTGACACAAACAAGACTTGCAGATGTCGATTCCGATCATCTATATCGGCATGAATCCGATCCGTGTATCCCTAGGCTGGAGTTCTCCCGTTACAAAGAAACATCATATTAGTTCTTTCTAAGTACTAAGGATCATTTCACAGAAGTCCAGTGTTCTTCACCTGGATTTAACTGATATCTGCTTGTGACACTCAAGCATGGGATATATCAGGTCGTGACCATAGCATGGATACATGAGGCTCCCTAATGCAGAAGCCTAAGGGACTTGATATGCATTCTATTTCCTCAGGTGTGCCTAATGGCACATCTTCTTGGAAGATGAATACCAATGTCTGAAGGGTATTAATCCCTCTTAGAGTTTTTCATACTAAACTCTTTGTCTTCCTCTATGTACATCTTCTATGAAAGTTCCCGCATCCTATTCGTCTATCCTATAGACCTTATTCCTAGAATAAGGATGCTTCACCTAGGTCTTTCAGGAAGAATTCTTGACAACCAATAATTTGATTGTTGTCATCATGGAAATATTCCGCAATAAGGAGGATGTCATCCACGTACAATACGAGGAAGAAACAAAGCGCTCCCACTGACCTTTTTGAAAAACACATGGTTACTCTTCATTTTGATGAAATCAAACATTTGATCACACATTGAAATGAGTGTTTAGCTCCGAGATGCTTACTTAAGTCCATATATGGACTTTGCAGCTTGCAAATCTTGGTGATCAGTATCTACTAGATTGTGAAACCTAGGCGGCTGTCCATATAGATATCTTCCTCAAGATATCCACTTTCAAGATGCCGTTTTCATCATCCATTTGCCATATTTTCATAAATCAATAGGCTGCAAGGACAGCAGATATGCCGGATGAATTTAGGCATAAGCCCACTGAAAGAAAGTATCCTGATTCAATGCCTTGATTGACTATACTTTTGCCACTAGTCTACATTAAATGTCTCCACATTCCATCTGCACCAATCTTTCTCTTGAAGATCCATACCCCAATAGGTACTATACCTCTGATGGATCTACCAAGTCAAGACTTGGTTCGAGTGCATCGAGTCAATCTGACTGCATTGCCTCTAGCCATTTCTCCAGAGTCGATATCTGATATCGCCTCACTTGTAAGTTTTGGATCATCACATGAGCACCATTACCTACGAGGAACATTTTCTCTACTTTCTCTGAAATAATACATATGTATCTTTAGGAGGATGGAAACTCTTTCCGATCATGAGGTGAAGGTAGTGTCTTATTGGCTCACCTAATTTGGTTCCATTGGTCCTTAGCCATATACTTGTAGACTTACTCATCAAGCTTAATCTGCTTCCAATGCCTGCGCTATCTTGAATAAACTATTTTTCCAGAAGATGGCATGTCGACTCACATCACATTGTGTGTCTTCGGAATGTAGAATAGTATCCTAATGACTCTTTAGGATATCCTACGAATCGAGCTCTAAAGACTAAACTCTAACTTATGTTGTTGTCTTTGACAGAGCCAGACACCCCAATTCTTTGATGACTTAGACTTGGTTTCTTACCATG